>CM055831.1:32528694-32612559 GCA_029582265.1 Zoroaster sp. YZ-2022
TTTAAAACCATATCTCAACATTGTTCGCATATCATCATTTCATATCAGAAATATAAGCGAATTAGGAAATACTTGAATAAAAGTGCTGCTGAACAAATTATACATGCATTTGTCACATCACGGCTCGATAGCAGGGAATGCTCTCCTTTACGGTCTTCCATAGAATCAAATATCTCGTCTTCAGCACATACAAAACACAGCAGCTCGTGTTGTGACTTTGTCCAGAAAGTCATGCCATATCACGCCAATCTTGAAAGAACTGCACTGGCTTCCTGTTTCACAGAGAATTGTTTTTAAACTTATGCTAATTGTTCACAAATCTTTTAATAACATTGCTCCAATTTATATTTCTGAACTACTTAAAGTCTACACTCCATCACGCAATTTGCGCTCCAGCAACATGTCACTCCTCAAGGAACCAACTTCAAAACGGAACTGGGGTGATAGGTCGTTTTCTGTCGCAGCTCCGAGACTCTGGAATCATCTTCCAACTAAACTCAAATCTTGTCATAGTATAACCAGATTCAAGTCGCTGCTTAAAACTCATCTTATGTCACAATTCTTCAAAGATGATGTATATTTGTAATTGCATTGTTGGTACATGTACATGTATCTCGGTACATAATTTGTTTTCCCTATGCTATCATTGTATATCGTTTGTATTCATGTTTTTTCTTTGTTTCCGCGCCTTGAGCGCCCAGCAGGGTGGATATGTGCGCGCTAAAAATCTTTATTATTATTATTATTATTATTTAGAAACAGATTACACATGTCTCCATAGTGCACCATATTTGTAGTTATTAAACCAACATTTAAACCTGCCAGATTGGTGTTCACACTCACAGAGGAGTTCTGCTTAAGTTTCCTTGATGGTTATAGACCTACATTTGTACGGTACATGTACATGTAACATACATTGTACAACCATGTAGTGTGCAGGAAGATGTGTGTATATTTCTGTAAATCACACCAAATAAATTTACTCAGGTAATACTACATCCCCTATTATTTCAAATGTAATATATACTGTATACCATTACAGCTGACAATTAAGTGTTAAATAATGTCCATATGCTCACATGTCTTCACCACATGCAATTAAACCTGCATGATAATCTTGAGGTCAATACAATTTCAATATATCCAATCAAATAATCACTGTAGCCAGCACCATATATTTTTTATGAGGAACTTGTAAGTGCAATTTTGCCATGTCTCTGGGATCCATCAAACTAAATGACCTGCGGCTGGTTTAGTTTCTCTGTGGTTTATATGTATGTACATAACCATAGGACAGAGGTGTTAAAAGACTCCTTCCATGGCCATGCATCATCCTTTCATCTCTCCAATCCAATTAGCAACATCCAAGTAAACTTTTAGAGTGTCAGCCATTTGTAAAGATTTGTTGAGTATTGAGAGAAGATTCCTCCAGGGTTTCATCATCTCAAGATAGGGGCTATAATTTAAAGGGACAGTCCAATCAAAAGGCTCTGTTTCTTTTGACCAGGAGTACAAAGACTTTCACAAGATCACTATTTTGGGGGTATTTTCAACTACATGTAGCTCAAAGAACACCATTTTTAGATGGGTATTGCAGTACTTGGTGCAATCTCATTGTCTCTTTAAGTTGTGATCCAAAAAGATTGATTAATTATTCAGAGTTCTTGCTCCACAATACAATACTTACAACCATAAGGTATATTACCATCAATACAATACTTACTGTACAACCACCATGAAAAATATAAATGTACTTTACAAATGTACATGTAAATATTACAGCGGGGGACCACAGGGTGGCAAAACAGAGTGGGACACACAAAAGAGGTTTTGATAACGTTTGACTTGATTGAATAACATTCTCAGACTGTTTCAAGCTTCTCAAATGTGTACTGCTACAGGTGTACAAGGTACAGTGTAAATCCTAGTTGACAACGTTCCCCCCCCCCCCCCACACACACAAATAAATAAAATACAAAAATTAGAATAAATAAATTTACAAAATAATACTAGTACTAATACTAAATAATAGAAATAAATTTAAAAAAAAAATTAAATAAATAATAAAAATTCATGTTCAAATTAAAACAAACTACATTGTGCAGGTGGCCCCTGTGTAAATTGGCCAATAGTAGCCTGCTCAATTTGTAATCAACTTCTGCTTCCAGAGGAGTCAGAGGTGCTGTACCGGGCACTATTTGACAATGAGTAGAGGGTCAAACCTTGTTTTGGTAGAGAAGAGGGAAAAACTGCATGTACAAAGAAAAAGACTGCACAGGAATTTTTTAGTGGGGGAAGGGGAAGTGGGGAGGGGGGAAGAAAAGTCTAAGGACTGAAATCTCAGAATGGGGGAATTATTTCGAGCTATCCAGTATAGAAATGTTTTTACTGGTAAGACAACATCTGTCATCTTTTATTGATAATTTGTGAAAGTAAATAAGCAAGTTGGAAAATGAGTGGTTGTTGGAAAAAAATAACAAATTTTGCCAGTAGTGGTCACTGGATCCTGAGTGCCGGTCGGGGTTTCCGGCGCAGCACCACCGTGGGCAGAACCCTGATGTATAGTAATAATGTACATGTAACTATTTCATCCCCACTCTTGTTCAATTACTCCTGAATCCATCAAAGTCCGCCATATATGCTCAATGTGGAGATATCCTGAATCCGCCGAAATCCTCCAAAACAGGGGGATGTATTTTGATGGATTCAGGGTGGTTAGGGTTAATAGAAAAATATCATTTGTGTCCACTGAACTTCAAAATGGATGGTTTGTTGAAATACTATTTGCTACATGAAAGAGAACTGCCCTCTATTGACACAAATTGCGAATTCATATTAATATTCATATTAATTCAACTAATTTTCTAAGAAATGTCTTGGACAGTGGTCTTATTGAGTTTAGACTTTCTAGGCACATTTATTGATCCTTATGAAATATAAATACACAAAATTAGTGGTTACCATATACAGTATATTAGTGTATTTGGGCTTTAAGTACTATTCGGCATTGCATGTACATGTATGTGTATGTGGTAGATGAATTTAATATTTCTGTCCTCTTTCTGGTTTTTCATAACCTTCAGGTCTTTCTTCAACAAATATAATCCTGTCGAAACAAGAGAAGCCCAAACCCAGGTCACAATTCATTTTTGTCAAGGCTGGCCTAAGGCTAAAGTAAATTTAAAATCTTCAATTCAACTTACACGTACTACATTTGTATATTGTGATTGCCCTATTTCCACTTTTGTAAACTTACACATATGTACATGTACATGCATGTAATTGCCCTATTTCCACTACTGTATGGAAAGGTCATTTTAATTTTGAGCAACCCAAATTAATTTTCATGCGTGATATCAAATACATTGATCAAACTGGTTTCAAAATGCCAAAATAAAACTAAATTTTTGAACTAAACATCTTTGAACACACATGCAGTTTCATTTTAAATTTGTCACTCAATGATGTCTTTTAATTTGACAGGTGTCATAAAACGTCAAGTTGTAAAGTACAAAACTGCCTGGGCTACATAAATATACAGTTTTGTATTGTCATTTGAATGCAAACTCAAACGTACATTTGCTCAAATTTCATCTGAAATGCTGCAGAGCGGACGTTTCATTGTGTGCAGAAAACTTGCACAGGTTCTTCAGCTGCTGACATTAAAGTAATACGAGATATGCCAAGGGTGTTCCATTTACACATGTGATCAATAATTATCAATGGATTCAGAACAATTATGACTGAATGAAACGCCTTGTTTTTGCTTTGTAAATTCATTTCTTACATGTAAAACTTGAATTTGTTGTTACTATGGGAAAGCTTAAATATACTTAATTCTTCCTGGTTTGGACATTAATGAAAATGTATACTGTATGTTTGAACTACATACAACAAGTTTCACTATTTTATTTCATTGTGAAATGGTTATTGATTGTTATATAAACAGTAATTGTGTTTGAAGGCAAACCTTTGAAATTTCAGGTACAGTTCCTGTACCTGAAATTTCAAAGGTACATGTACCGTAGTATGCTAGTGCACTAATCAAAATGAGATCATCAGATAAGAGGGCTATCCTTTTACCAGTCACTGTTTCCTTTGTTAAGAAATGTATGTTCCACCATATTACTTACATGTAGCTAAGGCAGAAATCATCTAACGAAACAAGACTCAAATTACAGCAGTGGAAAACATTTCAGTTACTAACAGTGGACAAATTTGCAACTTCAATTACAAATTTTTACTTTTTTTAATTACAACTACAATTACTTTTTAATACCTAACAATTACAAAATAATTTAGAGGTGCCATTATTCAAACAAAATAAACCTGGTTCAAACCTGAAAGTAGATTCTTTGTCGATAGTTGATTTGGGACAAATGAATCGCTTACTAAACTTAACTTAATACATAAGAATAGGTGACTACGTGTACACCCACACCATTCACCCAAACACAAGTCAGCACAGATTTATGTGTCACCGATCCTGACTGGGAATGTACATGTATGTAGCGTGGTCTGCTTTTGTACTCAATGTACAAACCATGTATGGCTGCCACGCTACAATGGCATGCGTATACCTGCTGCCTAACAATTTCAAAATTTAGCCCAAGTTTGTATCTTTTGACTGTACATTGTACATGTGTACTACTGTGTACTGTACTACTGCGTAACAAATTTATCCATATCACGAACTTAACATCCTGATACCATTCAATAGGTGTGATACCGAAGAATAAATTAAAATAAATTATCCTTACATAAGTAAATGACCGAGTCTTCGAGGTAACATACACGTAAATTACACTGTACAAACCACAGGCAAATAAAGCACAATATTTCATTTCTCAATGGTCAAGTTGGCAGTCAACTTACTCTAAGGTCTACAATCAACTGTTGAATATTCTATAGTCCATGTAGGCCTTAATAGTACTGATGAGTGGTCATGTACATCACATCTTATCACACACTGACAAAACCAATGAAGGGCAACCATTCGATTTGGAATCAAAGTCGGAATGAAATCGTAGCGAAAAAATTGCATCTCAGACGGAAATAGGTCGACTTGAATGAGTCATTCACAGGTGAGCAAACCCCCCGCCCAATCCATTTTGTGTCTTTGCCTGTCAAGTGAACGAAATGTTCTCAAACTATTTCTGGAAGGATATGCTTCCTGTTGTTAAAGGCATGAAGAACACTCTGGTTATTTCTCCAAAATGTCAATAATTTAGATCAAATCTGTAACTGTAGTCAACCTGGACAATGAGACCACCTGCTTCATGTGGCCAGCATGTGATCACTATTAAAACTGGTTAACTGGCCACCTGTCCTTTTGACCTGTCCCATTAGTAAGAGCTTTTCAGGATCATTACACACACTTACATTATATAAAACTGTAAAATAGTAAAGGTGTTTTGGTCTTTGTTCTGTGTGCCATCAGTATACAATGTACCTCCATGAGTACAGGGACTGTCACAAAGCAAGCAATGACCCCTGTGAGGGAGAGGGATGAATTGTATGTTCTTAGTATGTAAACCTGTTTGAGAGTGAAATACATACGTAGGTTATATATCCTGAGTATAGAGCACATGTACATGTAAGAGGACAGGTTGCCCTTGTCCAAATTCAGGTCACACTTACAAACATACACTGTATATATGTACTCATGAGCAATGGTGGCGGAGCGAGCCAGTGAACAAAGTGAGCTCACGGTATGGGGTTTGGGTTATGTGAAGGATAATACCCGAGGTACGCGACATTCGTGGGTAAGAATGGCCCTCGGGCTTCGCCCGAGGGCCATTCTTACCCACGAATGTCGCGTTACCGAGGGTTATTAGCCGACTTAACCTCCTCCTGCAACATCGTCCCATTGTTTACTTCGCTCCATTATTTTGCACAAATGGAGCGACATTGTTCATTCAAAGTTGTTACGTAATTAACAGGATTAGTACAACTCATATTCATTGTTAAAGATTATAGCATTCCTCAGCTCTATAGGGGACTTACGTAATTAAGAGATTAGTACAACTCATTTCATTGTTAAAGAATAACAAGGCGTTCCTCTGCTCTATATAGGTGGGTATATAAACGCCATCTAATTAAGATGTTTCACTTGTTAGTGGAGGAAGTGGTCGCAGCAACATGTATAACGATAGCGATTTTGTTTTAACCCAGAATACGTTTAGGTTGTCACCAGGCAGCAGTGAATATAACCCGGACAATGCCATCCGACCTGCTAGGTGAACCAACATTTGAAAAACTTGTATATCAGCCAGTAGTTTATGATGTATCAGATGATGAGTTACTAGCAACTTCCTTTGCGCTGGACGAGAAAGAAAAGGTCAATATAAAATCGGACCGTTTCGAATCGCCAAAAAGAGACGACCAAATGGCTGCAATGAGTACAAGAATTATACACTTAGTTTTTCTGCAAAACGTATTTAAGAATTTTTTTGACACGTCTTGATGCATGTTTTTACCAAGCACGTACTTTCCGATCGGAGTTAGAACATTTTATATTTAAAGTTATGTATTCATTACTAATTGTACAAAATTGTTTAACATTCTTTTACAGGCTACCAGATAGCACATGAAGAAAATCAAGTGGGCCGTAGGACTATTCGCAAGAACAGCACAATGACAAGGATGGCGGCGAGTTTCTACGATACACGGAAGATGTGTCCAAAGCAAATCAAATCAAGGAGGGCTCAAGCATCGGGAAATAAAGCCAAAAGTAGTCGACGCGTATGAAAATAAAAACAATCCATCCCGTTGTATTGTAAAACTGTATAAAAATACGTGGACCTCTGCCCAGCAAACGGAACAACAGATGCATTCTATCTTAGACCATTGGCCAAACCCCGTGGCACAGTGTGGTTTACAGCAGTTAGGACGTTATAAACTGTCTAATGTTGTCAGTGAATTGTGCAAGGAAGCTGGTATCGCTGGGTATCGTACGAACCACTCACTTAGAGCTAGTGCAGCGACTAGGATGTACGACAATGAGGTCGACGAACAGCTAATTTGTTAAGTTACTGGACACAGATCAAACGCGGTATGGGGTTATAAACGAACCAGCAACAAACTGAAACGTAAAGTTAATTGTGTATGCTGTCCGAGGATCAGCAAAGAAACATAACATTGACTCTTAATTTGAACTTATAGGGCAAGACCACATGCTGTTCTTAGTAAGTTAACAATTTATAAGAATCTAAAGCAATTGCGAAAAAACAATTTTGTTTAGAAACAAAGTTTTCATAGGTCCGAAAACTGGGCAACTTAGTGTCTGATATATTTATTCAAGATGTAACTTTGCTAGAAAACTTTGTATTTTGCCTATGTAAATGTATTTTGTTACACCTATTTTATGAATCCTTCCATTATTTTTGCACGAATGGAGCGATCCCTAAACATATTCTGGGTTAAAACAAAATCGTTATACATGTTGCTGCAACCACTTCATCCACTAACATGTTAACAATTTATAAGAATCTAAAGCAATTGCGAAAAAAAACAATATTGTTTAGAAACAAAGTTTTCATACACTGTAGGTAATGTCCGAAAAATGGGCAACTAGTGTCTGATAAATTAATTAAAGATGTGACTTTGATAGAAAACATTGTATTTTGCCTATATGTAAATGTATTGTTACACCTATTTTGTGTGAATCTTTCCCTCCATTATTTTGCACGAATGGAGCGATCAGGACACTTTACTGTCCTAGTCGCTCCATTCGTGCAAAATAATGGAGCGAAGGAACAATGGGACGACGTTGCAGGTGGAGGTTAATTCAGCTTATAAAATGTGATATTATTGATTACATTTTTCCATTTCTTAATCTTAACCAGTGAGCAAAGCGATCTCAATAATTTCCAGTGTTATAAATAAATGAACAGTTTTTGAGAATAGTGGAAATGGTGTGATAACCAAAAAATCCAAAGCTTGTGGTTGGCATGCACTGACACAAAAAACATGTACAGTGGCGTTGTTTACTGGTACTTGACAAATCTCCAGCTTAATATTAATGCACAATGCACATCATCAACATTGCAGGAATTAATCACAACTGCATTTCAATCACAAGAGGCTGCTGCTGCACTAGGGATTTGTTTGGTCCAATCCCCAAATAAATTGTAATTTAAAAAATCATCAGAATAATTTTATTACTATTTTATTTGAGGAACTGATAATAAATTTTTCAAAATATTCATGAGAAACATCAATCAATCAATCAAATAAAATTTATAAAGCGCCTAAATCAAAAGTTTGCTCAAAGGCGCTAAGGCACAGAAGAAATAAATAAGTCATTGATGGTAGGCCTCCTGAAACAAGTGGGCTTTCAGAAGTGTCTTAAATGTGTTGAAAGATGTTGTGTCCCTGATGTTATTTGGAAGTTTATTCCAGAGTTTGGTCCATAGACTGAGAAGGCCCTATCGGCAAAAGTGACGTGACTCGTTCTTGGCACAACAAAGTATGGTGAACAGGAGCTATTTGATCGGTTGTCTCCGTCCAGCACAAACTTGCAGCATGTCCATGATGTAATCAGGGGCTTGTTTATGACAGGCTTTGAACGTGAGAATGATGACCTTGAAGTCGATTCTTTGTTGAATAGGGAGCCAGTGTAGTTTGATGAGTTCCGGGGTGATGGAATTGAACTTGCGTTTGTTTGTGATGAGTCTAGCAGCAGTTCGCTGAACGTTATTTAGCCTCCTTTTGAGTTTTTGACTAACTCTCATCAAAAGACTGTTACAGTAGTCAAGTCTTGAAGTAACCAAAGTGTGCACTGCCAACTTGGTTGCATCGACAGTCAGCAGTCTACGGGCCCTGCCAATGTTAGTGAGGTAGAAGTTGGCGGTCTTGATTATGCTGGACACCTGCGCAGACATGGTCATCGCAGTGTCAAACATGACCCCCAGATTTCTGACTGGCTTGGTTTCGACTAAGACGTCAACTCCAGCAACTTTCACGGATGGGAGATTGAACTTGGCAAGTTGTGCTCTGAATCAGATCACTATTACCTCAGTCTTGTCAGCGTTGAGTTTGAGAAAATTTGATGACATCCAGGCCTGTACCTCAGTTATGCAGTCTTCGACTTTAGACACATTTTTAAGGACCTCAGAGGACTTGACAGGACAAATAGATGTATAGATCTGGGTGTCATCAGCGTACATGTGTAGTTCCAAGTCATGTTAACGGATGATCTGCCCAAGAGGAAGAGTGTATATCAGGAACAGCAGGGGGCCAAGGACTGACCCTGGGGAACACCAAACAGCAGATCATGAGGTGTTGAGAACTCATTGTTGATGTGAACACGTTGCGTTCTTCCAGACAGGTATGATGTGAACCACTTCAGCAGAGATGCCAACATTGAATTCCAAAAAAGAGTAGCATCTATTAAAAAAAAATTAAAAATTTAAAAAAATCGCAAAAATCTAATGCAAAAAAATGCATGTCCGGATTTTGGGCAATATCAGCGCCGCACTCGGTGTGAACCCCGCTGGCGGTAATGGGACCGGGGGCAGAGTAAATTGGAGGAAAATACTCAATGAAAAAATTATAACAATGCTAGACGTATCTTATCTTAAAAAGCTCACAATAATGATCTTCCGAATTAGTAATACATGCATCAATCACGTTAGAAATGTTGATTATAATACTAGTAACTGTTCTGTTTCTTGGGGTCTCGAAGGCAAATAACAAATTGATAGCCTTAGCTAGGCCTAGCCCTAGCTCACCTGGGCCCAATTTCATGGCGCTGCTTACCACAGAATTCTGCGCTTACGGCGCCATAAAAAGCGTGTGATTCTATGCGCCGTATAAGCGCAGAATTCCGCAGTAAGCAGTGCCTGCATGCCTGACACTGAAGTCGCACTTGCAAAGAAGCTTCGAGAAATTAAAAGGTAATGCACGTGCGCGAGCACAATTATGCGCGCATGTACACGTGTACACACAAGCTACCTCACAGACAACCTCATTCCCCACGGGTATGCTCATTATTCCCCATTATGTAATAGAGATCAATGGGTACGATCTTGCAAATAATGTACAGATGTACAGGCAGGCCGGGTACATGTGGTAGGTAGGCAGTCGAATCCAGAACGCTCGCGCTTGTGTGTGAATTCGCCGCTAATCCCGCTATCGTCGCTTTTTACCACCACTGCGGTTTATATTTAAAAGGTTGTTGTTTTGTTTTTTATTTTTTTAAATTATTTTTCATCACTTTTATTTCCACTTAATAGTTCATTCATTGTTTGCTTGTATTGTAACTGTATACAATTATACTGGGGCAGCTTGTTTAGCGTATTTCAATGAAGTATTATCGTAGAGTCGTATTCACGGCTCAAAATCGTATTTGCTACGCCCAAATCGTGTATGTTGGCATCTCTGACTTCAGTGGAACATCATGCACTCCCAACAGATCTTCCATGGTTTTACAGTAACAAATTCCCAAATATTGTTGGCACATCTACACCTCCTACCAAAGCTGGTACAGGTACACCTACACCTCCTACCAAAGCTGGTACATCTACACCACCTACCAAAGCTGGTATACACCACCTACCAAAGCTGGTACATCTACACTTCCTACCAAAGCTGGTATACACCACCTACCAAAGCTGGTACATCTACACATCCTACCAAAGCTGGTACAGGTACATCTACACCTCCTAATAAAGCTGGTACAGGTACATCTACACCTCCTACCAAAGCTGGTACAGGTACATCTACACCTCCTACCAAAGCTGGCACATCTACACATCCTACCAAAGCTGGTACATCTACACATCCTACCAAAGCTGGTACATCTACACTTCCTACCAAAGCTGGTACATCTACACCTCCTACCAAAGCTGGTACAGGTACATCTACACCTCCTAATAAAGCTGGTACAGGTACATCTACACCTCCTACCAAAGCCGGCACATCTACACCTCCTACCAAACCCAGCACAGGTACATCTACACTTGTATTGATTGAGCGCCTAGCAAGCAGCCACTCATAACAGCTCTCCAGTTTTTGTGCTAAGTAAGTGTTTTGTAGCTACAAGTTTGTCTTCATTTTTATACTAGTGGATTTCTTATTACATCTGGAATCTACTGGACGTTTATATGTAGTATTTGTACATTTGTTTTCTTATAATAAGTGAAAAACTTTTGTTTTTTTTGTCTGTCTCTCCAGAAAGTTTTTACTGTTGAGTGTATATACATTTTGGATCTTCATTTTATTTGTGCAGTCAACTCTGATTTAGATTATAACCTGTAGCTAGAGATTATAACCTGTAGCTTGACCACAAGCCTTTTGTTTGGATCAACAACTTTGTGATCAGACAATGGAGGTCTACATCCTGTTTATTCTACTCCTGCTATCCAGACCATTGTGTCTCAATGACTCATCAGAAGATGGCTACAAGATGCAATCTACAGATTGTTCACCCAAGATCCGCCATCTTAAATTCTTGAGGCGTCCTATATCATATGATAATTCATCTGCCACCTTTCACCTGGAACTCTTAATTTCTGGTGACATAAACCCAAACCCTGGACCTGAAACACTGATCAACACACCCAAAAGCCACTCAGCTCCATAAAATTTCCTATAGCCGCAATGAACTACTCAATCTTCACAATGCTCCATGTGCGATGCAGCTTTATCTTATTCAGCATTGAGTCAATTGAACTCTCTTGGGATACTGCTAATCAACCCAAAACATACCGCCCGCACACATAGAGGTAAAAAGCTGGTCGCCGTAGAATGGACAGCCTTACACAACTAGCACTCCTGCCTTATCAACCCCAGCAGTGAACTTAACCACATCAACAAGCGACATTGGCATAACTTCAACTCAAATGTTCGCAGTGAGTCTAAACTTCAGCTCTGTGTACTAAACACTCCAATCCATATGTAACAAATCGGATGAATTTGTTGACTTTGTACTTCAAAACAATTTGGATCTTGTTGCCATAACCGAGACATGGTTTAAACCCGATGATGACTTAATACCCGTGAGTGTACTCCTGCTGGCTACTCTCTCCATCATATCCCCAGACCAAAAAAGACCCGGTGGAGGGGTTGCACTTCTCTTTAGGTCCAGTTTATCTGTCAGTATGAAAAGTGTTAACATTGACTACTAACATTTGAATCTCTGCATGCTGAGGTAACGATGCAACTCTAGATCTGTTCGCCTTGTTAATATTTACTCGACCAGAAAGGGATGTTGATGGTAAACATGTAAACTTCTCCAGTTTTCTGCAGGAATTTGAGAAATTAATTGTGGATTATCTCTTGCACCCATCTGACATTATTTTAACGTGATTTTAACATTCATATGGACATCTCTTCAAACAATTATGCGAATCAGTTTAAAGATCTGCTCTCTGCTCATGGACTTATCCAGCATATCACAGCACCCACTCGATATGGTCACTGTCTTGACCTCATGATAACGCGTGAAAATACTTCACCTCTTATCTCGAATATAACTATCCATCCCGACTTATCTGATCATTATGCAATCATGGCAGATATAGACATAAAAACCTCCCATACCTACCATTTCTGTAACTACCGCCACTGGAAAAATGTAAATATTAGAGATTTATGTCATGATCTTGAATCTCAACTGGAAAATGTAAACCTTGAAGATGGTGAGCTGGATTCTTGTGTCAATCTATTTGAATCTACTGTCCAGTAACATCTTGGGCGATCATGCTCAAAAAACTAGAACTGTAAAACACAATCTGAATCCCCTGGTTCAATGATGATATTCGTGCTGCAAGGAAAATCCGTCGTCAACTTGAGCGAAAAATGGCGTGACAATGGGAAACTTGGAGTACATCGGCAAGAATACTGTAACCAAACGAGATATTGTGAAGAACATGATTAACCAGGCCAAAATAACTCACTACTCATCTCTTGTGGAAGAGAACTCTGGCGATCAGAAAAACTCTTTAACATTGTTGAAAAGTTGCTTCATAAACCCAAAGCTCCAGTGCTTCCATCTACACACTCCAATCAGGACCTCGCTAATGAATTTTCAAACTTTTTTGTCACAAAAATTGAGAATATCCGTCGTTATTTTCCCCCAGTACCTGTCATTCTATCACAAACACCATCACGCAAGGATCCACAATGTAGACTGTCTATGTTTGAGCCTACTAATTACGGAGATCAAGAAACTCATCATGAAATCGCCATCAAAATCGTGTGAACTTGATCCAGTGCCAACCGCTAATAAAACAAAATATTGATGTGTTTTACTAAGTATATCACAATTATTGTAAACAGATCTCTTTCTTCCGGTTGTTTCCCTGATAGTGAAGATTGCTCATGTTAAACCACTCCTGAAGAAACCCAATTTGGACAAGGAAGTTTTCAAAATTACCGACCGATGGTAATTTAAAGTACCTTGGAAAAACAATCGAGGCGAGTTGTTTCATCACGGATCTCTGACCATGTTCGTGTGAATAACCTGTGGATACATTTCAGTCAATTTATAAACCATTTCATGGAACGGAAACTGCTCTTCTCGCGTCAACAATGACATTTTATCTGCCATGGATGATGGAAAATCACTGCATTAGTTTTGTTAGACTTAAGCGCGCGACACGGTCGATCACAAAATCCTTCTCTCCGCCTGCAATATCATCTTGGAATACATGACAGCCCTGGATTGGTGTAAGTCCTACCTTTTAAATAGGCCTCAGCATGTTTGTATTGGTAATGCCACCTCCGAGCCTGTTATTCTTGACTATTCTGTACCCCAAGGCTCCGTGCTCGGCCCACAGTGGTTTACTGTTTATCGTTTCCAGTTAGTGATATCATTTTGAGCATAATTTAAATTACCATGTTCTACGCTGATGACACGCAGCTCTACATTACTTTTAAATCTTCTCAGAACCTGCCGATTCCTGCATTACAACACTGGAGAAATGTATTCAAGAGATTCAGTTGGATGCGACAAAACTTCCTGAAATTGAGCAGCGATTTAAAAACAGAATTTGTTCTATTTGGATCCGTCAGCAATTGTCTAAAGTTTCTCTTCCATCTATTGCAATTGGTGACTATGATAACCCCTCATCACAAGCACGTAATTTGGGTGTTATATTTGACTCGACAATGACTTTAAAACCTCATATCTCCAACATTGTTACGCATATCATCATTTCATATCAGAAATATCAGCCGAATAAGGAAATACTTGAATAAAGTGCTACTGAACAAATTATTCATGCGTTTGTCACATCACGTCTCGATAACGGAATGCTCTACTCTCGGTCTCCGCAGAATCAAATATCTAATCTTCAGAACATACAAAACACAGCAGCTCGTGTTGTGACTTTGTCCAAAAAAGTCATGCCATATCACGCCAATCTTGAAAGAACTGCACTGGCTTCCTGTTTCACAGAGAATTGTTTTAAACTTATGCTAATTGTTCACAAATCTTAATAACATTGCTCCAATTTATATTTCTGAACTGCTTAAAGTCTACACTCCATCACGCATAATTTGCGCTCCAGCAACATGTCACTCCTAAAGGAACCAACATCAAAACGGAACTGGGGTGATAGGTCTTTTTCTGTCGCGGCTCCGAGACTCTGGAATCATCTTCCAACTAAACTCAAATCTTGTCATAGTATAACTAGATTTAAGTCGATGCTTAAAACTCATCTTATGTCACAATTCTTCAAAGATGATGTATATTTGTAATTCCATTGTAGGTACGTGTATCTCAGTACATAATTTTTTCCCTATGTTATCATTGTATATTGTTTGTATTCATGTTTTTATCTTTGTTTCCGCGCCTTGAGCGCCCAGCAGGGTGGATATGTGCGCGCTATAAATCTTTATTATTATTATTATTACACTTCCTACCAAAGCTGGTATACACCACCTACCAAAGCTGGTACATCTACACATCCTACCAAAGCTGGTACATCTACACTTCCTACCAAAGCTGGTACAGGTACATCTACACCTCCTAATAAAGCTGGTACAGGTACATCTACACCTCCTACCAAAGCCGGCACATCTACACCTCCTACCAAACCCAGCACAGGTACATCTACAACTCCTACCAAAGCTGGTACAGGTACATCTACACCTCCTACCAAAGCCGGTACATCTACACCTCCTACCAAATCCGGTACATCTACACCTACCAAAGCCGGTACATCTACATGTACACTTCCTACCAAAGCCGGTACATCTACACCTTCTACCAAAGCTGGTACAGGTACATCTACACCTCCTACCAATGCTGGTACATCTACACCACCTACCAAAGCCAGTACAAACAACATTTCTAGTTTTCGCTACAAGTTCTTGACAAGGCAAAAAAAAAATAATCAAAATTGATTTGAGCGTGACCCCTGATGACATCACAACTACGTTATTGTTCTACGCCCATACAAGTAAGTTTGACTTAAGTTCTATACATGGCTTAACCCTAACTCCCTAGCCTTAATTACCAGGTACCTTCCTCAATCCTTCATAATCCTCCGAAATGTGTTTGTGCATGAAACTCACTGCCTCAATCCTTCATAATCCTCCACTATCAAATGCACGACCCTCCTCAATTCTCCATAATCCTCCAATTGGTGATTTTCGAACGTGCCTCATTCCTCCAAAATCCTCCAAATCCTCCGGAGGATTATAGAGGATTTAGGAGGGTTAGGGTTAAGTTTAAACTTGATTAAATTTAATGATTACTGTAGGGGTAGAAAGAGTGTCTGATAAATAAAAAATTGAATAAAAAAAATTAAAAATAACAATTAAAACTAATGAAAACAAGAGCTGATCTGGTTGTTTTACCAGACCAGCTCATTGTCAGGGCTGATATCATACCATGAATTATTTATTCATTATGCTTGTAATTTTCTTTTATTTGTTACTTGTTTACTTCTTTTCTTTCCAGCCTTTGTACCTCAAAGACAGACGATTTTATTAGAATTATTATGACAACTGAATGATGATTTGCTTGTAAATTTTCGAATTCACAATTTGAAGTAAGGCTTTTGTATTTAGAATTAAATAGATGATTTTTATGTGACACCACTTTGGTTCGAATAAGGAATTGATTAGGATCTACTAAATCATAGGAACATTCCCTGATTTTTAATTTCTAAGTATTAGAGAGCTATATTTTGTAAATAATTACTGATGGCTTGCGGGCCAGGATTTGGCCGAAGACGACAGCCTAACTAGAATTAAGGATTGTGTCGTAGTTCTACAGACCAGCTGTACATAGCTAAACATCTGTGGACCGGATTCTGCCGAGGAGCCACAGAATGTGTCCGAGGGGACCTGTGAGCCTGTAGGACCCCAAGTGCCGGAGAACGCCGATCACAGGCGGCAGGACTCCAACACCGCACTGGATGGAGTGACTAAGATCCTAACATCTGGACACTTGAACTCAAACCGGTATCACGCAACGCGTTAACCACAGTGGGCCCATTTAAACATAGTTATCAGAGAATTGTTTTGATGAAAGCCTGGCTTTATTGATTGTAATCAGTGATCGGTATTTATAGTGTGATTCACTGAAGAAAGATGTGAATTTATACGGTTTGATGCAGTTTGATAGGGATTTGAATTCTTCTTCTTATTTGTTTTTATCAATGTAACTGGTATAATAAGCTTTGTGGCTTCAGCTAAGAGGTGAAGTTATGATTGAGAAGTTTTGTGAAAGGTTTAATACTCAAGTTGAAGTGTGGTTTTGAAAAACCAAATTTTGTAAAAAGAGTTAAAAATATACGCTAACTCATTAGATTTGGCTTGGTCTGAGAGACCTTGATATTTGAAAGTTGAATTTTGTATATATATACGGTATGTAAATATTTTTGTTTGTTTATTTATTATTTTCCAATTAAATTTCTAAATTTGATTTGAAGTGTCATTTTGGTGTTTCTTTGTGATTTACACATTTGTCCTTGGGAGGGTGACAAATGGCTCGAGAAAATTTATGTTTTCCCTCCGCATTCCAGGCGCGCGTTACACTCACAAAATACAATGTATCTAATGAAACTACATGTATATACGTATGCATACATGTACATGTACATAAAGTTCTAATGAACATGTTTATTATAAGTCCTCAGTTTTCAAGGGTAGGTAAGTAGTTTGCATACACAGATTTGTCCATTAATGTAAATTAGCTCTATGTAAGTTCTGGAAATCCTGTTTTTTTCCCTTAAAATGTTGGCAACATGTTACCCAATCATGGCTGGAACTGGAAGTATACGACTTATACACTCACTGGCCAAAAGTATTGCAACATGAATTTGTATGAGACATTGCCTAGATGGATGGCCGCAATTATCAGGTCACGTGGTTACCCGACAAAGTATTGAAGGACTTTGTTTCTGAGCAAGAACAGTAAAAAAAGAACATTGACTTCAAAACACAGGCACTTTCAAGAAGTCTTAAGTAGTGTAAATAAAATAAAATAAATTATTGTAACACAGTTCTCCAAACTGAACTTTGGTGTGAATTTCAATACTTATGGCCAGTGAGTGTACATAATGCATACATGTACATGTACGGATTACAGTGTTGGCCCTAAACCATCCATCATTTGTCATTCCTCCACCAAATTACTTATTTCATACAATAACTTCATTGCCATTCACTAGTTAAACGTTTCACACAAAAGATCAGACATGATGTACAGGAAATTGGCATCGTGTGTAAAATGTGTTGACATTGTTAACTATCGACAAGTTTTCTAAAGTTTGATAGCCCACTTATTAGTGATAATAATTCCTTTTTCTTCATTCTTTTTCAAGCAGCATCCCCATAAAGTAAATTTTCCATCAATTGTCTATTAGCACATTTGCAACATGCACCGTAACACTCTAGTAGATACAGCCCCCTCTGGCTGTGGAATCACCTGAGCATTTATAATTACAATTTCTCCTACATAACCTGTGTGGCAGCCAATGCTCCCTTTTGTGAAACAGCAGTGACAAGTTAATTCATCATCTCTGCCTTCATTTGATGCCAAAGTCACGCGTCTCTAAATCCTTGAGGTGTGTGCTGCACTGCAACTAAAAAGTGCAAGTTTCCCTTACTCTGCACGTCCATACTGTGTACAGAGGGGTTTAGAATGAATCACCCTGGCCCCTTCAGCAACAGGTATACCAAACAAACACAGAATCAGAGAATATGATGGCATTCATATTACATTTCATGCAGCCGTAATAATTGAGCTTCCTTTTACCTGCAATTAGGTTAAAGTAGAGTTAATGGGAAATATGAGCTGGAGAACCAGCACAGAAATTAGCCCTTGAGGGTCAGCGCTCCACTTCTATTCAGAAATTTCTGCAGAATTAACCAATTTTGCAAGAGGTTACTGAGCACTTTCTTCATTTAAAAGTAATTTATAACAGGATTTGTTTCTTAATAACCCCAGGGCAAATGTCTTACTCCCAAATACTCTAAGGTAATTTCACCACCATATCAATCCTACCAGGCACTAGATACAGGGTAACCCCCAAAATGAGACATGGTACAATAATGCACTGAATTCAGGATAAAGGGGAGAACAAAAAAGAGTCAGCAAGGATTGAGTTAATTCAAAATTGAAATCAGGTCACTTCATCTACATGTATGTAACTGACTTCTAAAAAATGCACAAAAGACAATGGCAAAATTTTGCTAAATAAACACAGGTGAATATTTCAATGAATGGATTGAATACTGGATATGAAACTGATTATAGACCATGCTGGATTATACAGCTACATGTACATAATATGTACATTACCAATAATGATTGGTTTTGATAGCATATAAACGTAAGAAGTAGGTTTTGATAAGCCAAATTCAATATGTGGGAGGGTTCATGAGGTTATCAGGAGTGTCATTTATTTTGGTTTACATGTATGTGAGAACTTCTGGGTAAACTATCAGTGGTGTCATTATCTGTGTGGTAAAATAGAGTTATTGGACTATTGAGCACCCAACACAAAATTTTGTCCACGGGAGAAGCAGGGATAAAATGATTGTCACTGCAACTTCAAGGGTAAATGTTTGTCTTTGAGCTGCCTTGATGATGGTCATTGAGAAGCATACATGTACATGTAGTTTAACTGAGGGGAAATTGGTATGGTGAGCTCACTGGTTGTAAATGTGTGGGATGTAAGCATTTTTTCCTGTAGTTGTTGGTCCTGTGGCAATTGTGATTTGAAGGCAGTTGGTCGACTTAATTAGGGTTTCGGCCTGGTCACCGAAAGCCTATTGTTTTCGTTCGATTATTTTTCTTCTTGTTTCCACCAAAACCCCATAGGTTTAACACGTGAAAGTTGTCGATGGATGATGTCATACTTAGCATCGTCACAACAATACAAAACATGCACTATATGAAATCCCATAATGTGAATTAGTGTCTAAAACAAAGTATGTCATCATAACGTCAGTAAATATCATGTTATTCATATTTTAGTGTGACGCTGCGGTGGGTAAGACATCTCGACCCTTGTGACGACTCGACATGAACAACTAGGATCCATGACAGCATTCGAGCCTTGTGACAACTTGACCTACGCAAAACTCGACCTACGCAAAACTCAACCTACGCAAAACTCGACCTACGCAAAACTTGACCTACGCAAAACTCGACCTACGCAAAACTCGACCTGTATGAGTCATACTTCGCATTTTCATATAAATACAAAACATGCAGCATGAAAGCTCGTAATGTGACACGGTTTGTAGAACCAATTACCTCATCATTACGTCAGTAAATATTATTTTATTAACAATTTAGTCTAATCTGCGGGACGTATAGATTGGCGAGAATGGACAAGTCGACCTAAACAAATAGTGTGACCCTGCAGGGGGGTTAAGACATCTAGACCCTTGTGAAAACTCGACCTAAACAAAACTCGACACACAAGCTGTCATATAAGCACTTGGCATTTTCGCATAAAAACAAAACATGCACCATATGAAAGCCCATAATGTGACTTAGTTTCTAAAACCAATTACGTCATCATTACGCCAGTAAATATTATTTCATTAACATTTTTAGTCTAATCTGCGAAGATTATGATGTAGTCAATATAAACTTCGAAATGTTATTGCTCGAATTTACCAACTATGGGTAGAATGTGGTACCATCTTTTCTCACCCTTTATCACAATACCAATAAAAACAGTGCACGTTCTGTTGTCATTCAACTCTTGTCCGGTGGTGGTTTTGCAGAAAGGGAAATTTCCATAGGGACTGTACACGTTGGTGTGATTATGTGACGACGTAGTGTTTGTACATAGCTACAGGGTTTGTACACATGGGTTGATTCTACAATATAATGTTCTTTGTTTTCGTATGTTTGAATCATTTGAGAATCGTTGCACACATTTAATGGAAGGGCATTAACTTGATTCGTTACATCCTTTGCATTTATCTCCCACTCACAGTCTCATCTACCCACCCGTCCTGTTGATCAGGTCTTGCCTAAAATTACGTTTGGACGAGTTAGTACTACATGTACTTGGACGCCTAAGGAACACAAAATGCAACTTTTATATACAATGACTACAATTAATGTGCATTTTCAGCTTATTTCAATACATGTATATCATAACTTTCTTGACACTAAACAAAGAACTTGGGACATCAGTGCCTAATATTACATCCGAAACCCATGTCAGCGTTTTCATCAAAAGCTTAACCTCTAGTTGTTAACTTGATGTTACAAGCAAAATATGTACTTGAAAATGAGTTTGGTTGGTATTTTATGTAGCTCCCAACAGTTGAGGCTTACTTTCACTGGTGTGCATTCTACTCATTGTATCTTTTGACATCAGTGTATATGTACATTACATCTAGGTCTGGCATGCTCAATATTTCGTCAACAATTACATAAATCCCACAGGATGAATTACTTCAAATATATGATGTTGCTAAATAAAGTTGGATTCAAATACATGTACTAAATAGCTGCCATGATGTGATACTTTATTACATGCTGAATACATTGACCATGAGCTTGACCTTATTAGCATGCAGGTCATATACAGAGCATGGTGCACCTGAAGAGCCATTTAAACAATACAGTTTGGATACTACAAAATACTAATTTTTGTGCCTCTTTGCCCGCAACATAACTACATACATATAAGTTCGGCACTGTCAACACATTAAAAAATTCAGTATTCGTCCATTTTCGTATTTTACAGAGTGACTACAGTACAGATGCAACACATAATGAATTATGTATTCATGGGCACTCGAACAGCCAATGAGGAAAATCGAAATGTGCTACATGCAAATCTATCCAATCTCAATGTGCCAAAATGGGCATAGCTCACCACACGTACGGATCTTACATGTACTTGTACATGTAGCTTTGCATGGTGAAAAAGATTATAATTCAGGTGTTCGAGCTATAGCGCGAACACCTCTTGTTACTGTTCGTTTTTTTTTTGCTTTTTCTTCTCCTTCTCAGTGAAACATATCCAGAGACAAAAACATAGTTGCGGAGTTCACAGAACCTCACACATTGTTAGACCTTAACATGTAGTTGTACCTTAAGTTGTGACGTCATAGTGAGGTCATCAGATATCAAATTATAATATTTCAAAAAAATGCAACTCCTGATATGGATGATTTTTTAGCCGTGCTATTTGTACACGTTGTATAGGGCGAGTTGAACCTACAATATTATCCATATTGCGGATTCACCTGGCGCAATACTTTGTGTACAATACGAGCTGGTTAAAAAAACATTCATATCGGAGATTCACCAGGTGCAATACTTTACTGTACATACGAGCTGGTTAAAAAATCATTCTTATCGGAGATTCACCAGGCGCAATACTTTGCTGTACAATACGAGGTTAAAAAACCATTCATATCGGAGATTCACCCGGCGCAATACTTTGCTGTACAACACGAGCTGGTTAAGAGTTTTCCAAGGCACTGGAGTTAATTTAAATACAAAATCAATTAATTTTGATTTTGAGACAAGAGATCCAGATCTTCTTTTAACTTGTGTATTTTATTTCTTTTCTTTTTATTATTTTATCAATTTAATTAAATTTAATTTTGCAAATGGAATAATGTGTAGTTTTTAAACGAAAAACATCAACAACTTTCAACAATGATTGTTTAATAACCAATGTGGCAGAAAACGCGTCTAGAACAACAAAATGGTTAGTAACTTTTTCCAAAATTGTTGGGTATTTTTTTTTAAATATTGGTTTTGATTAGCCGGTTAGCAAATTTCTAAATAGTTAGTACAGGTTTTTTAAATTTTAATTTATGCAATAATCAAATGATTTTTAGTCTTTGATATATATCTAAAAACAGCAAAAAAATAAATAAATTAATAAATAAAAAGATTAAGGCCTAAACATTTAAGTATTATTGTGGTGTTTGTAACAGTAAGTTTTTTCTTCATTCATAAAGTGACTAGTGACTTTTCCTAAAAATGTTTCATGACATCATCACGATCATGTGACGTCATGGTGAGGTCATCTAATGAATTATTACGTAATTAATTATAATAAAACAACATATTTTATATCTTGTGAACCACAATAGATAATTTTTTGATTCCTTCATAATCATACAGAACATGGAGGACTCGACATTTGATACAAAGACATGACCTTATTGACTCTTACTTCCGGTCCAAACTGGAAGTTCAAGTTTAAAAAATAGTGGCAGGTTTTAAAAAAGTCACCTTTTGCTATCTTGAGAAAACATTAGACAGAATTTTACCAAATTTGGCACAATTGACACCCATATTATGAGGAAAAATTTGTAAAGTATGAATGACGTCACATGACTGAACCGGAACTTACGGTTAAAATAATTTAAAATTATATGGGATGACTGAACCGGAAGTTAATGTTTTCAGTATAACACAATATCTGATATTTTAATTACATATTATGAAAACTCATATCTCCTGAAGTAACTCTTGTCTTTTAACAACTTTGGGTGATGACGTCATCACGTACATATGATGCACACTCGAACACCCTGAGTTTGTTTTTAACAAACTCAATACCTCTAGTTAAAGACTGTTTGCAGTCTACACCATAAAGAAATTCTATTTAAAGTAGTAAATACTTCTGAAAAGAACTCTATAGGCTACATGTACATGTACATGTACATGTCCATGTCCATGTCCATGTCCATGTCCATGTCCATGTCCATGGACATGGACTACTTTGCAAGGGCATTGTACATGTATCTCAGTCTGGTAGCTGCTCATCATCAATCACATTTCCCTGTCGGTACTGTGTAGTTTGTAATCGAACCACATACATACACTGAAAAAAAAATGGAACCAAATCATGGTTAAATGTTAAATGTTATTAAAGTTGCATTACACTTTCGCATGCGCACTGTGATATTTGCGAAGAGGTCTACATTTTAACATGTACAGTTATATGTACATGTACATACTGCATGTACACAGATCAGTGTACACGTACATAGATCAGTGTACGTGTACATGTGTGGGAAATTCCCTTTTGAGACTTTCATGTAGATAATTCATTCTTTATGAGATAATATATCTGAGAATTTCATGATGCTAGCATATTTGAAAATGATGAAATTATTGCCGAGTGATACAACTTGATATTAAGTAAAACAAATTATGATTCAGTATAGTCTTTGTGATTTTTACTTGTCTACCACCGTCACTGGCATTTGGCCAGGCCTCACCAGTGGACCACCTTTAAGGTTGAACCCTGGTTTATGTTTCATAAAAAATATTGACATGTACAACTTAAAAAATAACCTTTTTCAATGATGGAGCCGATACCATGCATGAACCTAACCATTTTATATACAGTGTATATTGTATTCTGGTAACAAAAATCTGGTTTTGGAAAGGTCCAAATGTTCAAAGCAGGCGTGTAATGTAACGAGAACATGTACAAACATACATGTACATGTACCATACAATCATCAGTCATGCTGAACTGCCAGTGGAAGCAATTTCCACAAATGGCCCAATTAAACACTTTCCTCTCTATTCCATATTGACAGAGAGCGAGAGCGATGGGACCTGGCTAATAGCTGATGCTCCTTCATGTATTTTCTATCTCTTTCTTACATGCAACTTGTACACTTATTGTACATGTATGTGAACATTCATGCAGATGTGCATTACATATAGTATACAAGTATGTATACATACATGTACAGTGTACGTATGCAAGTGTTAATCCTCATAGCATGTAAAACATTCAACACAGTTACATGTATAACTGCATAAAAAGTACTTCATTATTGAGGCTTTTAATGCAAATTGGTTCCTTGAAAATATCTTTTGTTCAACCTCAAGTATAGCTATTAACCCTAGGTTTACATTTAAAAGTAAAATCAAGCTGGTTTTGCACAATCATGATTTGTTATCGTCTCTCTTACATGTACATCTTGATTAAAGATATGAACATGACATAGCAGATGTTCATTAAATGAATGCATTACAAGTGCAGGTGAAATGATTTTGCCTAGTGGCTTTGTTGTATATTAACTGATTGATTTACACATTTACTGGTAGACTGAAGCAGGCAAGACAACTGTCATCTATCCCCTCATGTTGCTCTTTCTTCTAAGTAGAAGTAAAAACAAATTATCTGATGACGAGTCATTTGAAACTTTCACAGGCTAGTTTTTAAATAAATTTACAATAATGAAGTTAATGTACACCAGTATTGTACATTACCAGCTATGTCAAGTGTTAAGTAGCTGTACCATTAACCCTTGTATACATGTACATGCAGTCTGCAAAATGCCACAAAAACAAAAACTGCTAAGTACACAATGCTTTTTCTATGCATGCCTTAAAATATTGCATACTGTACACAAGAATGGTACATGGATACCCCAAAATGCCCCTGGGTCTGGGACAAAAACAAAGTGTTCTGACCTTCACACAGTATGTGTATACCGCAAGTTACTGCACTGGTTTATTTCAAGTTAACCTTGCAATGAAACAAAGCAGGTGGCTGCTTCAGTTTACCTCATCTCTCTAAAGAGCCTTGGGGTATGCCATTAATCTTTAGATAAGAAAGTGTGTACCTTAAAATGTCACGGTTGTGACATTTTGAAGTATGGGTCCACTTTGTAAAGAACAACACTGATAATAGGAGGGAACACAATCCCATCACCACCTGCTGCTGCATTACTTCAAAGATTAACGGAACACTTTTGAAAGTCTATGTCTGATGGGTACCTTCAGTCCTGTATTACAGCTGTGTATGGATACCTGATACTCAATGCATTGACAGTTTATAGGGGAAATCACTCACGCCCTGTGCACTAGAATTTTACACGTACATGTAGTTCACATTTAAGCAGGGATTTGGCAGATATTTTAAGGATCACCACTGGGATATAAAAATTCCCACTTTTCTGCTCCCAGCTGACATTCTTAAGATGCCATGAGAAAAGACTGTCAAGGCAAAACAGCAGAAGGGCTTCTGTTGTAATCTTGGGTCCGACCCAACCAGGAGACCCAGCTGATCTGCAGAAGAGTCACTGCATTCCTCCCACAAGGTGTGTGCCAGTCATGGAGGCAAAACAAATGCCTGGTATCTTTGTCCCCAGTTACTCATTAATTAATGTGGATTATCATTGTTAGAAGAGGGAGAAAGGAAAACAGATTTCAAGGAAGCTTCAGGCCCTTTTCTCAGCATTTTCCCCAAAAGAGAGTATATAGCTGTATTCTTCTATCATCTATACACACACATGCTAAATTCATAAAAACTGAATAGCGAACACAGCTACACATGTAACTAACTTGCCATGCATACATGTACCTCTGCACCAGGCAATTGTGAACAATTGTGGGATTAATTTGTGACATACATGTATGTTTGATTTTTACATGTAGCAATCCAACTGAGCTAGAATACTTTTTTTTTTTATAAATGATCGAGGTTGGAGTCAAGAGGAAGTGATGGGGAAATGGAGATTTTCTATGGATGCTCTCATTTTATTTGAAACAAAACATTTACATACCATACATATATGTATATCAGCCTGTAAACTTGTTAAAACTTCTACGATTTGATGTTGGATTTGGATTAGAAACTGTACATTTATTTTAGCAACTTTTTATTAGAAAGCACTTATTGAGCACAAATATTCAAAGTTCAGCAACTATCTAAAATGCATTATAAATAAACCAGTACTTTTAAACAGTGCACATACATGCATGTAGGTGTGTACATCTACTAAAACTTCAGGATCGATTGACAAACCCTTTATCTGAAACGTATAGGTCATCTTCTGATTACAGACCTCTTAAGATCCTACTATCATGTATATCTTCATCCCATCCTCAAGCCAATGGATTACAGGTACAAGAAGCATCCAATGTCAAATGTGAGAGGGCTACAAGGCCCATTACTTGTCCCATCTGGCCTTGAAAGCTTTAGTAGAGGCTAAATTTAAGTACCTAGAAAAAACACATTAAGTACATCTACAGTGTATGACTGTAATATGTAGAACATGACATGACACATGACAATAAATACAATAGCACCTTCTATAAAACAGTGGCAGACCATATGAATTGGTGTCAATAAAAAAAAATTGTGAAACTTGAAATATTAGGCCTGGATTGAGTGCATAATTTCAACCGATCCGTACACTCGAAAACGTGGCTTGTTTCGGTAATCGTCGGAACTGTGTTTAGATATATTTGGTATGAATGGAACTTCCAAATATAAGCAATGTAGGAGCTCAGGATCACCTTTTAATTCATCCGTCATCACCCGAACTTGCAAAACAGCTGATTTGTTTTGATGCCGCGAGCAATTTCGCTCGATTTCAACAAGAGCTGCGCGGCAAGTGTTAAGAATTTAACCATTTTCAAGCAGTACTAGTAGCACTTTCCTTGTTTTTTTCATGAGGAAACTTGGTTTTTATTGAAAAGAAGTCTTCCTCTCTTCAAATCTGCAATCATAATTGAAAACAAATGTATTCTATTTAAAAAATGATTTTAAAAAATGATTTAAAAAAATGATTTTGAAAAGGGCATGTTTTTGCACTCGTACTAGTTTCTGTGTGTGTGTGTGGCGCGTGCCTGCGTGCGTGTGTGCGTGCGTGCATGCGTGCGTGCGTGTGTACGTAACGCTGTGGTATTTCAGAATGTGATGTGTGTTCCACCAATCAAATAACAAGGATCTGTGTTTGGGTTAAATGCAGGCTATACAATTAAGTGACTAGAAGTATAATGACAGTACAAATATCACTCAGTAAAATCCTACATCACGCCTTGTGAACAATGACAATTGCACCAACTGAACAGACACTAAATATCTGTTCATATTAATCAAATTGCCAGTCCTGATCTAAGGACTAATTGCTGAATCTGTTTTTGTAATCATCCCTTGTAAGCATTATCAACAAATCATACTCATCGAGATCCCCATAAGAAAGAATCTTTATCACACTGTACTTACAGCTAAAGAGGATGGTTGCTTCCATGCTATGAGTCCAACACCACCAGTCAGTAGAACCTGCATTGTAAGAATAAATAAAAAGTTTCCTAAGTTAGGCATTTATTTTATTAATGTACATAATTTATTTATGCCAAATTTGTTTTACTTTCTCAAAAGCAATCTCCTCCAAGTTATCATAATGCAGATATTAAATACACTGTAAGTGTAAGTAAAAGACACAGCTTCCCCCAGTCAACAACACAACAAAATCAATGTTTTGAAAAAACTTTAAAGTATAATTGTGACATTAAGTACAAAAGATATTCATCATAAATTCAACTCATAAATTTGTCTCATCCATCCTCATTCCTAATCCTTAATACTTGCCGCCTTGTGAGACTGAAGTCATATCCGAAACATATCATAAGCTGGTCCATGCTAAATTACCAAACTTAATGATCAGTATCCTTTCAAGAGGACATCCTAGTTCTTGTCAAATCCTGACAACATTTCCAGCCTCCATGAACACAGTACACAGGGTTACTGCTATTATTAAATCATTCTGGTTTGTTTACATCGTTGGTAAATTGACAAATTGGAAATAACAGCTAAGATTTTTTACTTTGTACTTGCTATGGTGTATACATGTACATGTTTAAACCTATAGTGTGCATTTAAACACATGTACATCATAACAAAGCCATAAATACAGGGTACATGTATATGAGGTTTCACAAGTCCTTGCTGTTTGTTACATGGATGTAACTTTCTTCCCTTTCAAGAATACAAAAAAAAATTAAAATTAAAAACCTACCTGTATACATATTTTCTATTACCATAATTAAAGCCAACTGGCCATTTCATTTTATGGGGATAACATTATAGTCTTATATCACCAAATTCAGTCTTCATGATGAATGTACTGTACATATACATGTACTGTACATGTATATTTTAGTAAAATGTCTGTAGTGTGTTCTTTTATTTTCTGAGACAAACTAAAACACTCCATTTTTGCTCATACTCATGATTTAGAAACAAACCGGTAATGATCATATTACAAAATTAATTATTATGCAAAAGATAAATTAATGTGAAGTTGGTAAAGGTACTAATCATCCTGACAAATTATTCTCCCTGAAGTGATCTCATTTAAGAGAAAACACATTTAAGTAAGCATTCATAGAAAACTTCATGTTGAGGTAGTTTTTCAGTCCAACATAACCAATGTTGTACCTTCTCTTTAAAGAAGTACCCACTAATCATAGTGGGTACCCTTTAGAAAGATGGAGTAATTTATAAAGAGATATTTTATCAAGAGGTAGTAAATTGTAGTTGTGTATCTTCATTTACATACCTCTTTAGGATGTGTACACCTTTTTAGAAGGAAACAAATTATTAGTAGGAACTTGTTAAGTTCATAATAGAACACATTCTGAATAGTAGTGGAGTATTATAATATTATACATGTACATTGTACATGTTATACAGACCATGCAATTTTGTACATGGATCACTGAATTCTTACTGCTATTAATCAAATCTTCAGCTTAAAAAAATCAATGTTTGCATGCAAGCAAAAAGCTTTGTGTGACAGTTTCAATATAATATTACTAAGTACAGTTAAGCAAGATCTGCTAAATGCATTAAAATGATATGTACTATAGGCAGAGGCCAATACTCGAATGTAAAACACACACTGTACAATACAGTAGATGAATAGCAAATGGTTAATTCTGGATAAGAATTCCACATCCATGAATTTTTATGTGTACATGTGAACAATGAAAGGGCTGGCTTTTTGTTGTGTTTTAAATGGAGGTCTATGGAACCTCTTTGTTATTAACAATGGTGTATTTTGATGACAAATTTAAATAATGTTGATGGATTTTATTGGGGGATATACATTGTATTCTTAGTTCAAAATGATGTTACTGTATCACTGTACCGCAAGAGGGTGCTTTACTTTTTTTTGCTAGACAGACAGCTATCATACAGAAACTGTTATTTTGATGATGATGTATGTACAGTATACATACAATCACTTACTATATGAACCAATCACAGGCCGGCTTTTATTTAACACTTGAAAATACAAGTTGCCGGCCACTGGTACATAAATATTCATGAATTTAACAATAAAATTGAGTTGATAAAACCCAAATTAAATTCCTAAATGTCATGTTTTGATAAAAATAAAGACGTAATAGAATAAACAGATTGATAAAAATCAATACCTTTGTAAGGGCAAAATACAAAAAGAAGGTAAAACAAAAATAAAGATTAGTTGAACGTTACATTTTAATTTTTTTTTAACCATATCTGTTCAATTTTATTGATTGATTTAACAGATTTTTATGTGCTTTTTTCAAGGTTATTACACTGTGGGGCAAAATAGCCCAACCAAACCTAGCAAATTTGGTTTTATATTTTGGAAAGATTACTGTTTTTCCGTTTGTACATCTTTCCTACAAAACAATAATCAATATGTACTACATTTGATGTGTTGTGTACAACTCCAATTTTTGTTTCCAAGTGAAATGTCCAACAGGGAATCCTTAAAATAAATTTGTGAGACCCTTGTGTTTTATTTTTTGCTCTTTAAGTGGAATGGACACATATTGTGTGAAGAGTTGTAGAACCAGGTGGATGATCCATACTACATGTACACTGTGTATCTGGGACAAGTAAAAGCAGAGGTAATAAAATGTGTCCTCTTTTCAGGAGATGAGAAGCTTTAGAAAACAAATGCAGTAAGAAAATAGGGTGCACAAAACAAGTTTTATTATTTTCTGGCATCCAAAAATATCATAACCAGACACAAAGCATTCAATTGAACAATAATTTTTATATGATTTCAAATCAAAGCTTACACTATACATGTACATGTACATGTGTATTTTTGTATCCACCATTTATAAATATTAGACAAGTATGAACATGTCCATTACATTATACCACATGTATACGTTAGTGTGTACATGGTATACATCATTACATTATACCACATGTATACGTTAGTGTGTACATGGTATACATCATTATACCACATGTATACGTTAGTGTGTACATGGTATACATCATTACATGTACATTATACCACATGTATGTACGTTAGTGTGTACATGGTATACATCATTACATGTACATTATACCACATGTATACGTTAGTGTGTACATGGTATACATCATTACATTATACCACATGTATACGTTAGTGTGTACATGGTATACATCATTACATTATACCACATGTATACGTTAGTGTGTACATGGTATACATCATTACATTATACCACATGTATACGTTAGTGTGTACATGGTATACATCATTACATTATACCACATGTAAGTTAGTGTGTACATGGTATACATCATTACATTATACCACATGTATACGTTAGTGTGTACATGGTATACATCATTACATTATACCACATGTATACGTTAGTGTGTACATGGTATACATCATTACATTATACCACATGTATGCGTTAGTGTACATGGTATACATCATTACATTATACCACATGTATACGTTAGTGTACATGGTATACATCATTACATTATACCACATGTACTGTACATGGTACATTATACCACTGTACATGGTATACATCATTACATTATACCACATGTATACGTTAGTGTGTACATGGTATACATCATTACATTATACCACATGTATACGTTAGTGTGTACATGGTATACATCATTACATGTATACGTTAGTGTGTACATGGTATACATCATTACATGTATACGTTAGTGTGTACATGGTATACATCATTACATGTATACGTTAGTGTGTACATGGTATACATCATTACATGTACATTATACCACATGTATACGTTAGTGTGTACATGGTATACATCATTACATGTACATTATACCACATGTATACGTTAGTGTGTACATGGTATACATCATTACATTATACCACATGTATACGTTAGTGTGTACATGGTATACATCATTACATTATACCACATGTATACGTTAGTGTGTACATGGTATACATCATTACATGTACATTATACCACATGTATACGTTAGTGTGTACATGGTATACATCATTACATTATACCACATGTATACGTTAGTGTGTACATGGTATACATCATTACATGTACATTATACCACATGTATACGTTAGTGTGTACATGGTATACATCATTACATGTACATTATACCACATGTATACGTTAGTGTGTACATGGTATACATCATTATACCACATGTATACGTTAGTGTGTACATGGTATACATCATTACATGTACATTATACCACATGTATACGTTAGTGTGTACATGGTATACATCATTACATGTACATTATACCACATGTATACGTTAGTGTGTACATGGTATACATCATTACATTATACCACATGTATACGTTAGTGTGTACATGGTATACATCATTACATGTATACATGTACATGGTATACATCATTACATTATACATGTATACGTTAGTGTGTACATGGTATACATACATGTACATTATACCACATGTATAATGCTAGTGTGTACATGGTATACATCATTACATGTACATTATACCACATGTATACGTTAGTGTGTACATGGTATACATCATTACATGTACATTATACCACATGTATACGTTAGTGTGTACATGGTATACATCATTACATGTACATTATACCACATGTATACGTTAGTGTGTACATGGTATACATCATTACATGTACATTATACCACATGTATAATGCGTTAGTGTGTACATGGTATACATCATTACATGTACATTATACCACATGTATACGTTAGTGTGTACATGGTATACATCATTACATGTACATTATACCACATGTATACGTTAGTGTGTACATGGTATACATCATTACATGTACATTATACCACATGTATACGTTAGTGTGTACATGGTATACATCATTACATGTACATTATACCACATGTATACGTTAGTGTGTACATGGTATACATCATTACATGTACATTATACCACATGTATAATGCTAGTGTGTACATGGTATACATCATTACATGTACATTATACCACATGTATACGTTAGTGTGTACATGGTATACATCATTACATGTACATTATACCACATGTATACGTTAGTGTGTACATGGTATACATCATTACATGTACATTATACCACATGTATACGTTAGTGTGTACATGGTATACATCATTACATGTACATTATACCACATGTATACGTTAGTGTGTACATGGTATACATCATTACATGTACATTATACCACATGTATACGTTAGTGTGTACATGGTATACATCATTACATTATACCACATGTATACGTTAGTGTGTACATGGTATACATCATTACATGTACATTATACCACATGTATAATGCTAGTGTGTACATGGTATACATCATTACATGTACATTATACCACATGTATACGTTAGTGTGTACATGGTATACATCATTACATGTACATTATACCACATGTATGCGTTAGTGTGTACATGGTATACATCATTACATGTACATTATACCACATGTATAATGCTAGTGTGTACATGGTATACATCATTACATTATACCACATGTATACGTTAGTGTGTACATGGTATACATCATTACATTATACCACATGTATAGTGTGTACATGGTATACATCATCATGTACATTATACCACATGTATACGTTAGTGTGTACATGGTATACATCATTACATGTACATTATACCACATGTATACGTTAGTGTGTACATGGTATACATCATTACATGTACATTATACCACATGTATACGTTAGTGTGTACATGGTATACATCATTACATGTACATTATACCACATGTTGAAGTTAGTGTTTACATGGTATACATCATTACATTATACCATTATGACATGCGTTGGTGTGTACATGGTATACATCATTACATGTACATTATACCACATGTATACGTTAGTGTGTACATGGTATACATCATTACATTATACCACATGTATACGTTAGTGTGTACATGGTATACATCATTACATGTACATTATACCACATGTATACGTTAGTGTGTACATGGTATACATCATTACATGTACATTATACCACATGTATACGTTAGTGTGTACATGGTATACATCATTACATTATACCACATGTATACGTTAGTGTGTACATGGTATACATCATTACATTATACCACATGTATACGTTAGTGTGTACATGGTATACATCATTACATGTACATTATACCACATGTATACGTTACATGTACATTATACCACATGTATACGTTAGTGTGTACATGGTATACATCATGTACATTATACCATGTATACGTTAGTGTGTACATGGTATACATCATTACATGTACATTATACCACATGTATACGTTAGTGTGTACATGGTATACATCATTACATTATACCACATGTATACGTTAGTGTGTACATGGTATACATCATTACATGTACTTGTAATGTTCCCCCCCACCCCTCACCCCCCATTTCTGGCTATACGGTTTAATATACATGTAGCTTGTTTAATCTGGGGAAAAAATTGACAAACTCATAAAATAAATTCACCCAGACATCAAACCATCAAGAGAAACATTGTAGTGTTCAGAGGTGGCAACCAGTGTGTGTACAATTAAGGTGATATCAGTCTCTGTAGTGCAGTGATATTATTTGCTGGATCAATGCTTTACTCTCTGGGATCAGTCACTTGGGCAATGCTGGTTATTTCTAGGCCAGGGCTTAGCCCAAAGGGAATTGCCACAAGTCTCCATTACCCATCCTTGTTTCATTTCATTTTGAACCATGTAAAGAACTAGCAAGGGGCAGTCTTGGAAGTTGTTTGCACATTTGACGTGTGTACATTAAAGTCTTCCTCTCATACATTACCGCCGTTCTTCAGCAAAATTAATACCATAAATATTAAGATACTATAGACAGTGCGTACCAATGAGTAGATTTATGACTGCATCTTTCTTGAATTAAAAAAAAAAGTGCAGATTCTCCATGGGAAAATAATCATCAGTCTTAACATTTGTATGTACTGAGGGAACGTGTATATAACATACCGAGTGGTGCTTTCTCGTTTTAGCTTCCTGAAATGAAATATTGATCTTGGTTTCATTTCAGCCACGTCTTATTTTACTGGCGCCAAAGATTGAAAAGGGAGCAAAGTTATTACAATACATGCTTGCTGTATGGCAGAATATTTGTTGTGACTATAGTGCTTTTCCTCCTTTCAACTAAGGAGGACAATTTTCCATGAACCATACATAGATTATGCCATTATACAGCTGCAACATACCAGCTGCTAGCATTTTGGATAGTAACAAAAGATGAAGATAAAAGAGGATCACTCAGATCTGTAGTCAGATCATGGACCCTCTATTAAAGTACAGGGAACAAATTTCCAAGAGTGATTCTTACTGAAAATGAACAGTATGGTATCCTGCAGCTAGAAATCAATGGTTGTTATAATTAGTTACTTCTGTAGTACAGTGAGTAAACAACAGACATTCATTTTTCACATCACCTTATACTGTATACATGTACATGTACATGTAGACCAAATCAAATGTAATAGGACCTCAATAATACAAACTTCCAACTCCTTTATTATTTCTGCCCTCAAACCAAGGCAGAAATTATTATGAAATCAACATACACATGTAAATTATGACATTATCTACAATTTTTATGTCAATAAATTGTTATCATTAATTTACAATTGTACAATGTACATGTAGGATCTCAATAGCAGACATTTTACACCGTGTACATTACAAGTCTACAAACTGTACATTTGTGACCTGTTCCCACAATATGACCATTAAAGACACACAATGTTATTTGCTAAAAATTAAATTCTGTAGTAGACTCACAAAGTAGCAATTTTACAAATGAAATTATAAGAAAGTATGAATTTTGTTATCTTTTGTGCACCCAAAGTGTTACATGTAGGTACCATTGGAAAGCTCTTTTTCTACAGAATTTAGAAATTACAAATTTTGGAAAAAGCTGACATTACTCTGTTTTTGTGACAGCAGATCACATTTGTCAATTATTCAATGTGGCAATGCTTTCAAAAATAATGAGTCAATTTCATCTGTCTCAATGCATGTTGTGTATCCATACAACAGTGTACATATTGTACATCTTCAGGTCATCCTTAGACAAACAGGGAGAACCCTCATGTAATATCAAGTGTTTTCACTATATGTCTCTTACACCAGGAGACTTTTACCGGCTGGAGAACCATGAAAAGAAAGCAATAGTCAATAAGCAAAGTGTGTTCATGTACCCAACAATGAATCAGATCCCAATATGCATGGAGGATTTATCTGTTATATTAAAATACATGTACACGCACTAAATAAAACAAACTGGTGGTAAATTTTATAAGGCTACCTTCATTCAGGATTGGTTGTGGCATTGCAGCATAACGTCGTGTTGTGCTTTTGCCCTGTGCCATCGTGTTGTTCCGTCACCAATACAATGTAGGTGACACCCTTGACAGCATGTTCTTTGTGGTAGATTAATGTTATCAAAGACCACAGGTTGATCGCAAATCACAAAGAAGGATCCCCAAAAAAGATTAGTTCCATAAGGAATGGGGGCACTGCCCATGTGACTGTAAAATTTACTTGTTAAAATCCTTCCAGGTTCTAATTTCACAATACATGTAACTCTGTATAATGTAGTATTAATAATTATGTAATTAAAGACCAATTTGATTATTAATTTCTTAATTTATTTCTTAACCAGTTCGCTTCGGAGGCCGTGTATACACGCAATTTTTTTTGGACAGCGGATCGGAGAGCGTCTAAACATGCACTCCGATTTTTGTGTGTGTCACCGGGAGACTTGTCAACACGCCACATGTGGCGTGCTGTCGTGGCGGCTGACTTGTATATACGCAATCGTTTCTCGGAGTCCATGGGGTCACGGTTCGGTGGCCCCGGACAAAATGCACTGCAAATACTTAACGAGTTCACTCTTTTCGTTGATTTTTGCCTAATCCCTTTATCCAAGACCTGTTCCTTTGACGTACCAGCCAGGGATTTGTAAAGAGGGATTTATATCCATTGTTTACGAGGCATTCGATCTCTCTCCAGGTATGCCGTCTTTTCGACCAGGCGCTGGTCGCTAATAGGCCGTTGCATCGGGGCTTGCCAAATGTATAATAGAAAAACATTGTAACATAAAACATGAATGTTTCAGGTTCATGTATATGTTATACATTAATTGTACATGTGTACAAATATTTAAATTACATGTACATGTACATGTACATGTAACATGTTCCATTTCAAAACCAAAAATGCCATGTACATTTAGTGATTAAGTTTTTAATTTTGGGAAATTACAAAAATGACAATGACAATCATGGATTACTATGTATCACTCCTGTAGAGTTATATTCATAGGCATGTAATATACAGGCTAGACTGCATTAAATACAGGATTTCTACCCCAGTCATCACTCATCCCTTCCCCTCCCCCCTTTAAATCCTATTTATGACAAAACATACATGATGTAAATATAGGGCAAATATTAATCTAGTGTTGAGATGGACAAATCCAGGTAAAGTAAATAAACACTACATTGTGTTCCCTCCATTCACTTAGCACCAGTGTGTGAAATATCAGTGTGCACACTCAAAAGGCATCGGCATCCTTTGAAGGCTGAACCTAGCTCATAGTTTTCATACAGTGCATAGTTGTAGTCATCAAAAGCACTTGAAATGTGGCGCTTCCTCTCAACTTACAATACAGCACTCTATTAAGTTACACTGTATTTCAATCAATTATTTAATCCTCTTACTAGATAGTTTTCTAAATGATAATCTTATGAGAGGACACAACTATTATACTGTAGATGGATTTATACAATTTAGTCTGTGCTAGGGGTATAATGGAGTTGGATGGTTGATCACCTTAATTGTTGAGCAAATAATAGAGGCTATTGCATTATTATTTGATCCTTAGGAATCAATTTAATGATGCTGGTACAATCCTAAGAAAGGTGATTAGTAGTACTAATCACCCTAGTACCAAAAGCCCTTTTCACACGAGGGAAATAAGCAGGGGGTCCATGGTCCTAAGAACACAACGTTATCAAATACACAACGTTGTGAAATGTACCTCTGCTCTGCACAAACACAGGTCCGTAGTCTTTTCCTGACCACAGTCGAGACCAGCAACAAAAAAACACACCGTTGTGAAAGTTCACCACGATAGGCCGTGTGAATGAACAAACCGCACAGAGACCAAGGACCATTGTTTCACGAGAGCTACCACGCATGCACGCAAGAAGAAAATTTCCCAGGATGCCTTTAAATCAAGATGGCGACGCCCGAACAGTTAATGATGATGCTTTTGTTGCTAAGTTTAATGTGTAGAAAACGTCAAAACAACAACAACTTTTGTCATTCTTTTTCTTCACCTCTCGGTATTTTCTTTTTAAGTAATTCCACTTGTCGTGGCACTTTTCAGCCGAGTGTGTCATTCCCATTTCCCCCGCCACGTCTTTCCACACTTTGTGGTTGTGGACGAGACCATCCAACTTTTTTTGGACTTCAGTGGAGCCTACCACCGTAATCAGCTGGTAGAGAGAGAGAGGACGGACGCTAACAATAAACATACAATACAATAGCGCCGGGAAATGAATGGTAATCAATACATGCAATAGCGATTCCACGCTAGCTGTGCTATAAACAATGTTGACCTTTGACACCCCAAAAGATGAAGGCTATGTGACACGGGACGTTGGTTTCTTCGCCGTGTGAAAGGTCGTATCCGAGTTTGACCAACGTCCGTGGTCAATACAACTGGCACCCGAGACCAAGGACCCTAGTTTGCGTTTGTCGTGTGAAAAGGGCTTTAGACAACAGGGGTCCCAATCCTAAGTTTCTTTCACTTTTAAAGGGCTGCATTTGTTTCGGTACACTACACAAAAAAAGGTTTGGAAATCTATTCACAATTTGTAAAGAACATGTACAAATAATATCACCATATATATAAGATTGTTTTTTCAACAAAACTATAGTATTTTTCCAGGGGTATACATATATTGAAACGTTATAACTGCAATCATTGTGATTAGGATAATCAATTTTACAATTAATAAGGGAATACAAGTTTGTCACATGGTCTTTACTGCAGGATAAAGACCTAGGGTCGTGGCCATAGGTATCAAAGGACCGAGCCGAAGGCAAAGTTTTTATTGTCCGAGGCCATGACCCTGTGGAAAAGACCACATGACAAACTTTAATTCACATTCATACATGTACATTTTTGTAAATACCCATCTTGGCTTCGTTTTCAACATTTCAATATCCAGTGCCATTTGTATTGAAAAAGAAAAGAATCAGAAAGAATCAAAAACGTTTGAGACTGGATAATATTCCAACTTAGCCATTGAGTCTGCTTGAAGTGAATACAAACTTCTAGACTCTGATTGGTTCATTCCTGCATAGCACATTTGCATACTTGCTGGTTGGTTATTATCGCTGGTTATTAAGGGTGCACCCCACTAACTAGTGAGGAATTCATGCGCCGAGCTGTTTATCATAAAGTGTATGTCCTCAAATTGTTCTGAAAAACAAAGATTTGAGGCCCATACATTTGATGGATTATGTAAAAATGGCGCAATATCATAACCTGGGATCCTTGACTTCCAACTGTATTTTGGATACTCTAGACCCTGAAAAAGTGGTCCTAATTTGATTTCAAGCGTTAGGCCTTTTTCCAAAATGGCTGCTTTTCAGTGTGGTCGTTTTCACTACTGTAGAGGGTGGTTTTCATTGGGATGAGATTAGAGAATAACTCCCTGGAAACCTGGACTTTAGACAGTAAATAGAGAAGAAAATTAAAGGTTATATATATTGATCAATATTTTTTCTTTTGGCTTTAAAAAGTGTGGGACTTCTCAGTATTTTTTAATGATTTTTGAATATTTTGTGTTTAGCACTGTTTACTATGGGAGTTTATTTAGTGGGGTGCACCCTTCACCCTAACTCCCTTGGCCCATTTGCTTACGCATGCAGCGGCGTAGCCACGGGAGGGGGCCTGGGGGGGCACGTGCCCCCCCACAAATTTCCAGTGCCCCCCCCAGGTGCCCCCCCCCACGAAAAATCCTCATAGTGCCCCAAAAAACAGAAAAGAAAAAGAAAAGGGAAAAAAACCCATATCCCCTGCCCCCCCCCCCCCCCCCACTGAAAAAGTCCTGGCTACGCCGCTGCATACATGTAACCTGAATCCTCCAAAATCCTTCAGTAGTAAAGAAAGCACATTTGTATGCATGTGTTTCTAATCTGTGATACATGTATATGGCCAGGGACCCTCCCTGCATGCGTGGAGCAATAAACAGTGTCCACTGACCCAAGCACTGACCTTGCAATCACGACAACAAACATGGATGTATATATATACCATGGAAAGGCAAGAATGCCTAATAACCTCAATCCTCCAAAATCGTTCACTTTAGCAAAGAGGATTTGGGAGGATTTGGGAGGGTTAGGGTTAATGCATACAGGTACATGTATATAGGCAGCAGGTCTTTACAGGCCGTAAATACACCCCCACGTGATCACGCTTCATCCAATCAGATTGTTTTAACTGTATTTGCCGTTATTAATGAATTTTCAGGTGTAACCATTATGTACAATAGTACACAATGTACAATGTCTTCAATGATTACGCATTATGTAGGCATGTATGTATGTACATGTAGGTGTTCAGGAGAAAGACTTACACTGTACATTCCCACTAGGATGAATGTATAATTTTGACGGACCTTTTACAGCCCCGACACCATGGCAAAACACAATAATTAAGCTAAAACTTTGACAGGTTAATACTCTTTAAAGCAGTTTTGCAAACATTACCAATGTTGTATTTTCCCTTTAAGATTATTTGCACAGTCTTCATGTATAACAGTATACATGTACTAATGATGAGTCAGCTACATGTAGTTGCCTATAGAAGTTGCCCAATACCAGTGTCATCAGTGTTTTTGGTTAGAATCAGTAGTATAACACTTGTTAAAGTATTAATACAGTTAGGCTAAAACAGAGACTGCCAAAAAAAACTGTCCATGGACTCTCTGTACATCATTTATACACAATGTGTTCATGTATACAGTGTATTTATAATGATAATCATGTGATGTAATTCATGAAAGAAATGGTTTCAAAATAACAGACTCAACAATTCTTTTACTAATTTTGGGAAAATGCTGCTGTTCATGCCAGCTCAGTGGATTTTCTATGATTTTAATATGGCCTTAACTCTGATTTAAGAATATTTTTGTTCCATGTGTTGGCCCATGTTGTTTTAAAGGTAGATTTTCAGAAGACCAGATGTTGTTATTAGACAACTTTAATGTCGGGCATTTTAAAGCACTCTTAAACAAGGTATCAGAGCACTGTACATTATTACCCCTGCTCATCAGGTGCATAAATCATTCCAGAAACCATCTCAGCTCCCTGGGGAGTATACAGCTCAATTGCTGCCATTTCGGCGCATATGGGCTAATTAAACACAACAACCAACTCTGCCCTCACAGGTACCCATTTACTCCTGGGTGGAGAGAAGCAATTACAGTCAAGTGTCTTGCTCAAGGACACAAGTACCACGGTCACGGACAGGATTCGAACCCACATTCTGACGACTCGGCCACCAGAACACAAATCCGATGCACTAAACTGCTCGACCATGGCACTCCATGTGATCTTTTGTATCAAGTTAATAAATTACATACATGTATAGGTACACGTACATGTATATTGGTCTGTGTGGTGAAAGAGATTAAATCCTGGTAACATAATGCCAACCTTATTGTGGTCTGCATCAACAGAGTGTCATAAGGCCCTTTCACACGAGACCGTTTTAACAAGGGACCTTGACTAAAAATTGCATCCATGTTAAAAAATAGCAAATCCCAGTCGTGTGAAAGCTATCCTTGTTAAATAATTACCACGGACCCTCGTTATTTATAACAGAGATCGAGACCTCCTCCAAAAAATCGCATCGATGTTAAAATCGCCATGATAGGTCGTGTGAAACGCTCAGTATGCCCAAACAGGGGACCCTTGCTTTGGCGGTATCATTTCGCATGCGCAGAACGCGTCACTAATCAGCTTGCAATAAATCCCGGATGTGTGTTGGTAAACAACTTGTACATCCCCGTCACGCGTCACGTTGATCAGTGAATGAAACGGTTTCATCGTAACTCCAAGAGACTTTCTTGGCCCGGACACGTTTATTTTTCTCGTTGGATGGCCTTACGTTAGAAATCTGGCTCTGTGAATCCGTCGGAATTGTAGCAAGTATACTTGATTCGATATCCATAATAAAATGAGAATAAAATTGTCGGGAAATGGGAAGGAAATGAAAACAAAATGTGGGAGAAAGTAACGTTCGACTTCGCACAACACGTATATCTTTTCGGGAAAACCACTGGTAACGTAGAAGAAAGCGTTCAGTGAATAAGCTCTGCGCGTGGTACCAGTGAAATATTGGATTGCACAATCATGACCTTTGACCCTCCATGGAAAACGAGGGACGTTAGTTTTGGCATGAGTGGAAGTCGTGTGAAAGTTTGTTAAAAAATCGCAAACGACCGAGGCGACAGACAACTGGTGCCCATTACCAAGGACCTTTGTTATCAGTGCTCGTGTGAAAAGGTACATGTAGTATGACTACATCATGTACATGTATGTATGTAGTAATTTTTACCTTTGTTAATCCTAACCATACTCAAAATTCAAAAATGTTGTTGCATTTTGTTGCTCTCATAATCCAGCTGCTAAGCATTGTACATTCTGTGGTATTGGATGCAGGTTCAGAATCAGCCAAATATCATTTTAAGCTATGACCCATCTTAGGTCTCACCATCTTGAGGCAGTCTAGATTTAAAAATTAGAAAACCTACTGTAACACTGTACATGCATGTTGACTATTCAGTGGGCGAGACCACTTTCTGCTTACAGGATTGGCACAGAACTGCTTTTTGTGCTAGCCATGAAGGGCACAAAGGCAATCATCTGTATGGACCCAATGAGGAGATTACTATATATAACCCATCACTGGTACGTGGAATCCGATTGGTTCTTTTCATGGTACAGATATTCTGATTGGTCGGTGGAAAATACAAGCATGATAAGTTGTCTGCTGCAAGATGCTGTTATTAATTTTCAAGTCATAGGCCGTCAAAATCGGTCAACTGTTTGAGCTGCTAACTTGCAGCAGTTACATAAGTATCTTATATACAATACGTTCGAGTAGCTTCCCCGAGTACAACCACTGAACGTTCGTCCTCTTGTGGTAGTTAAAGTGATGTGATGAATGCTAAAGGTCACACGGACATTATAAACAAAGGTAAAAAAAAGGTAAAAAAGCAAGTAATGATCGTATTACTTCTCAGGTTCCTACAAAACAACATATCTTCTAGTACAAGAACAGTCTCTACTCACAGATTCATTGTTTAAGGGTTGAAAATGTATGTCAAAAACTTCATGAAATTGCCACACTGAAAACAAAGATGGCGGCCATTCTGAATATTTTCAAAGTGACGTCACTTACCCGGGTCTGCCTCACTACCCCTGGTCATTGGGCCAATATCAATCCTTAAATTTTCTCAGCTCTCTGGGGAGTATACAGCTCTGTGCTGCCATTCTCAGCGCTACAGTGGCTGTCAAAACACAGGTACTCATGTTTACTCCTGGGTGGAGAGAAGCAATTATAAATAAAGTGTCTTGCTCAAGGACACAAGTACCATGGTCTGACGCATTCCATTTAGTATTTCAGTAAAAAGGTATCAAAATTGTTTAAATTGAAAGATACTGTTGGTAACAGTTTGTTTGATATTTTCTTCATTTACAGTTTCCAGACAAACAGCATGTTGTGGAGTACATGGAACCATTGGTTCTAGGTACAATCATCACGCCAGATGAGTACATCGGCAAAGTCTTCAGTTTATGTTTGGTAGGATATATGGTCATAATTAGTCTGGAAGTATTTGATGTGGGCATAATGTTGATGCCTGTGAAAGAAGAAAACAAAATATGTTTTAAGTTGTAGATGTGGGGGGAAAACTTAACAGGTCATATGCATTCTCACAAGTTATGAACGGATTTGTCATAGAAGGCAAGGGCAGTTACCATTACACCAGTACATGACATATACCTTTATAGTTCAGTTTTGTAGTCGGTACTTTTTCATGAGTATGATTACGAGTACAGTAAAATGTACTTGAGTATTTTCATGAGCATGAGTACGACAATGAATACTACAACTTCGTGATTCACCAATAGATTTTCTTGCTGGGATTGTTGAACCTTGTACAAACTTTGTACAGATCTGCAAAAAAATACATGTATAAATACCACCCCTCCTACTATAGCTGCACTTAATAGTGGGAAGTAGCAACACAGGTCAAAATCAGTCAACTGACTGTTTTGACTGTTGACCCACAGGGACATTTTTGACTGGTTTTTACTGTCATTTTGACCACCCTGAACAGACAAAAACGGTCAACTCATTTTGACCTGTAAATGTATTTACTACACGTAAGGTTCGACTTTTAAGTGCACTAGATATATACCTTGGGAAGTATATCAACATTCTGACTGATTTTGACCCTTGTAGCAGTAGGAGGGTTAATGAGTATTTCTGAGAAACAAACCATACATTTAACATTATTCTTCTACTGTCTTCTTTAGAATAAGCGTGGAGAGCAAGTGGAATATGTGTACATTGACACAAAGCGGGTGCTGCTCAAGTACAGACTACCCTTGAATGAGATAGTGGTGGATTTCTTTGACCTGCTCAAGTCTATCACGTCCGGGTATGCGAGGTAAGGAAATTGATGAAGTTAAACGAGCACACGTTTTTAAAAGGAAACTACATTTACATCTTAATAATAATAGCCACAAATGACTTCCTGAAATAGTTTATGTAGCGTAGTTTTGAAGGGGGAGCACCGATAACTACAATCATTGACAAATCCTCTTGCAACTTTTTGTCTTCAATGGTGGATCAATTGAATCTGCCAACAAACAAGAAAGCCCATTGATATGGTTTTGAAGTTTTGATTATGAAGACTGCAGCTACCATGTACATTTTAAACGATGTCCACATATCAGTTCATACCTAGTTTTGTAGTCCAGCAATGTTTTAAAAGAGGGAGCTATGATTACTACAATCTTTGACAAATCCTCTTAGAACTTTGCAACTTGCTGGATCAGTTTATACCTTAATCCCTCAAAATCCTTTGAATGGTTTTGAAAGGTACTTGCCAGCGATGTGTAGTGGTTTCTTGTGGGAAGCATCTACACTGTACAAAAACTGATAGACGAATGGTTTTGTCGGGCTGCTGGCAAAATGGACCAACAAATCAAAGAAAGCCCATGGTTATAATTTTTCAGTTTCGATTACGAAGACTGCGGCTACCAGTCGGCCGATCTCGTCAAGCTCAGCATCCTCCTGAACGGCAAGGAAGTCGAGGAGCTGGCGAGCATCGTCCATCGAGACAAAGCCAGAGAGGCGGGCAAAGCTTTCTGCACCAAACTCAGTGATACCATACCAAGACAGCTGTACGAGGTGGCAATACAGGCGGCCATCGGCGGCAAGATAGTCGCCAGAGAGAATGTCAGGGCTCTGAAGAAGAACGTCTTGGCAAAATGCGTAAGTGGTCATGCTGACATCTAGTAATTTATGTTTTGAAGCGAACATGGAAATCTGATTTCATTTTACTGGAAAATGCTGGATACTTTTGCATAGTATAATCACGATCAGAGCATGAAATTGGTGTTCAAGTTTAAGATGAACACAGTGACTGAAAATGATTGGCTCATTTATGCAGCAGCAACAATAATGACCTTATCATGTTGGGTATTATTTTCAGTCACTGAGTTAATCTAAAACTAGCACTCTGATTCCATGACTTGTTGATCGTGACGATATTGTCCCTCTAAAGCTCTGTACATCCGATACATTTCTGCAAGAGATAAAAAATAATGTTTGGTTACGCTTTGGTAATTTGCACAATTCCTAGAAAGGAAAGGAAAACACTGTCACAATCTTTGCAATCATAAAATATATTTCAGGCCTGTGATTTCTCAGGATTTTTTACAAATCTCCCTTTGCCTCAACATTTTCTTGAAAGAAGAGAAGTAGCCAGTTTTGTATCCAAACTTAAACATCCAGGAGGTTCAGGGGGGCTTTGTCCTCTAGACCAAAGGGAAACCCAGGCCCGCTACCCATTTTTCAGGATTTTTTTACTTTTGTCATATCACATCCCCTGATATTTAAAGTATTTTGGTCACCTGATAAAAGTAAATGAATTTATTGTAAATTTGATTTCAGTATGGCGGCGACATCACAAGGAAAATGAAACTCTTAAAGAGACAGTCTGAGGGCAAAAAGAGGATGAAGATGTTTGGCAATGTGGAGGTACCCAAGGAGGCATTCCTCTCAATTCTCAAGAGATGATGATAACAGTGACAACATCCAGGAGTTCAACATTCTCAAAGAAAAATTGTCCTCTCTAGCTACTCTACCCAAGAGGTGTCATGTACCAATGAAACTAGACACTTCAAGACGTTCCTCTCTGATCTCGGGGCTGTGGATTGATGCACTCAATCACACGGGTCTGAAGGCTTTCATCACTGACCTGTTACAAACTTGAAATTTTGATGGAAGATTTCTGTTTCTTAAGTTGGCAATCGCAAGAGGCAACGATAACACAATAAGGTGTACCTTATTGTGTTACAGATACGGTATTGCTTGACCTTTATAATTTTGTCTAAACAAATGACATCTGCCTTCACTCTGATAAGATACAATTTCTGGAGAAATTTATTAAACAATTGTTCACACTTTTATTTCATACCATTTTATGGTCAGTTGATTTTTATAATATATATATTCTCACATGAAAAATGCACACTGCGAGCAAGACATGATTGTGTATGTAAATGAAATAAACTTACTCAAGGTATTATTTCTATTAAATTTAATGAAAAAACACAGACCTTTCTTAGTGATGTCAGTATGTGTTTGGTGGGTCCTTTTAGGGACAGTTTACTATTATCAATAGTATATTTAGTACATTATATCGATATTTCTACATTCAGTATGTGCCTGTCCAAAACAACTTAACAAGGAAGACATAAAATATTACATTTATACAAGGCTGTGTCCGAATTAAGCGTTTATGGCTATTGGCTGTAGCAGCAATGCTGCCGTCATTTCGGATTCAGCCTTAGCACTAGGAATTGGAGTCATTATATGATAAGTGGGAATACAATCACAGTCCGTGTCAGTCTTATGGACAGTCTGACAATACATAATGGACACACGAACAGGTGCCAATTTCACAGAGCTGCTAAGCAGATGAAAGTGCTTACCAGATTTACTGCGTTACCAGCCAAGCTTTCATACAAAATGTATACATTTCCGCTGGTAATCTGTTTCATATATTGCTTAGCAAAACTATCAAATTGGCCCCAGAGCCAAATTTCATGGCTCTGCTTAACGTAAGCGTATTTCACGGATAAGCAAGGAAGTTCTGCTTGTAAACATGCATACTTCGCATAACTAAGGATTCAACGCTAACTCTGTAAGCGTAAATTGACGGTTGTAAGCGCGGGATTTCCGTGTTCAGCAGTGCCATGAAATTGGGCCCTGAATATTTGAAAAAAATCAATTTTTTAGGCAAGATTTGTTTTTGTTTGGTTTGGTTTCCTATAATACAGATGAAGCTCAAAATGGCCAACAATAAACCTTGATGTTTCAATATGAGTGCATTTTCAAATATTAAAATCATAATTTTGTGCAAATAGTGTTCATCTCAATGTTAATGTTAAGAAAATTAAAACTTATCAAGTGAACCCAATAATAACAAATCTACTATTCCATAGTTAATCTTTTAATATATTTATATAAAAAAACAGTACAAACAAATAAAAATTGGTTTCTGAACTGCAAATTATTTTAATAATTTGACAAACATGATTTATATTTGATGACAAATATATTATAAAAGACCAGGTCTTTGAGGCCTCCTCCTCAACAAAGGAGAATACAAAAACAAAGGTTTTCCCAAGTCCTATTATTAGTTTAATAAATGCCGTCAGTGCCCCAAATCAGTTTTAACTTGGCAGTCCTTTGAAGAATTATATTTCCGACTGAAGGCAGTGACAAGTATGTTCTGTTTAAAAACATTTGTGAATAACAATGTCTTTTGTATCTGTTTTTAATGCTCGATTTGTGAATATCACTCGGCAGCTTCAGATAAAAATAAACAATGCCCTAGACCATACTCCCGAAAATAAAAAGTCCATTAAAACCGTCCTACACATGGAGGCCACTCCGATCTACTAAATTTTCAGTATGTTTTCACCAACCTTTAGTACATACAAGCCTGCTGTCCTTTCCAAGTAATCTTACAAATGTTTGAACATATTAGTATGGCCTACAATGTATCGATGGGAGGACAGTGCACAGAAGGGTAACTATAGGAGACCACTGGCAACAGCTAAATGGCTTGGAGTGGCCTGAATGAGCCGTTTCAAAAATCGCACTGATTGTAGGAGGGTTAAGAATGGTACATGTAGGTTTACTACTGTCTTGTAAACTTTCCAGCTCCGACTTGGTTTTTCCAAAAAATTTCAACAAGAGTAGCTCAAAATAATTTTATCAAGAGTAGATTGAACAAGATTATTGAATGGTGGGCGCATTGCGTTCACTAGGAAGTGCATCGGATTAACGTATGATGAATGAGCAAGAAAGGAATCCGCTTACAATACACACACTTCTATAGGCTTTGCACAATACAAGACATTATTTTCTTCATATGACATTGATCGAGTGATCACCTGTGCAAAGGCATAAGCTACAGAATCCAGGAAGCGAGTTTACATTTTTTCCCTCAAGTATGCAAAAGTCAATTTCAGTTTTATTCTCAAAAAAACCTTGGCAGCCCTACAACTGTCGTCACCACTGGGCGCTCTGGAACATGGTACAGCCATCATTCAATACTCTTGTTTAATCTACTCTTGCTGCCACCCAAGTTAATTGTAACTGCAAATACGACAAATCCAGCTTGACAAGATGTACATGTATCTCTGAATAAGGTGAAGACAAAAATGCTGCGTTTTGGAACTTGAGGTCCGTTTATATCAAACCGGGATGTCGACCCCCCCTTCACCTGCACATTTTGGTTTCCCCTTTGCTCACCTTGTTTCATTTGTGTCATTCGTCAAACAACAGGGTGAAGGCTCGGCTGAGTTCGGTCATCATGTCTGAGGTCGTCGTACTTCTCTGGTGTTTCTTGAAGGCAAGAGCACTGCATCGTTTGGTCAGCAGACAGGCACCATAGGCTGCACAGACCGTAGGCATATAGTGCATCAAAAACTCACTGGAAAATGGAAATCAAGAATACTGTTATTGGGAACCATAACCCTCATATATGTGATCAGATGTAAAAACTTTTTTTTATTAAAAAAAAAAACATGTCTTACTTTAACCCTAACCCCCTAGGTATTCTGGCTAGGAACCTTCCTTCATCCTCCAAAATCCTCCAGTGCACTTTTGGAAACATGCCCTTATCTTCAAAATGCACCATGCATTTTCGTTGGTCTTTCATATTCAGCACTTATGGCCTGTAGTAATTTTGTCCCATTTGAAGAGATGAAAGTGCCACTTGGAGGATTTGAGGATTTTGGGTGGTTAGGGTAAAAGATTAATTTATATTAACATTTATATTAACATTTATACATTTATATTAACATTAGACCAAAGGTTGGAATTTAAACTAAATATACAATGTGTTAAAGCCAACCACAATCAATAGAGGAGGGTCTTCGACACTTTGACATTTGCCTGAAATTGTGAAATTGGATTGTTGCAATCAATGACATTTATTTCAATGTTAACAAAAATATATATAACAGCAATATATCATATAGATACATGTACATATGGTAGACAAAAGTAAATATTTTATTTAAGAATAACTTATCAATATAGACTTTTGTACAATGAATAAATACATTAATAAATTGCAAGGGTGTGATTAGGCAGTTTTGAAAAATCCACGTAAATTTTGCTAGGGTTATTGGGGCTGCTGTCGTGAACAGCGCTGAGGTGAAATCTATAGTTCTGAGCGTTTGCTTTGCTTTATTGCTTAAATCTTTAAAATCAGGAGGATCACAACACTGCGATTTGTAAAAATTCGGAAATCCGGACAAATTGCACCCCTGAAATTGATGAGAAAATTGATTAGAGAAAGTAGGGAAGCGACAACAAGCTTTTAGACTCTTCCCCTTGTGACAGACACAAAACAAATTACATAAACACTTTACAATTACAGTTACAGAATGATGACACTTTTCTGGAAATTCAATTAAAGATATCAAGGATACAGACATTGGATACGTTAACGCGTTGTGCTGAAGATCTGACATGACGCTTCAAGGCTCGCTCGCTAGCTACCAACCAAGGTCAAAGTTCAGCATTGGGGGAAAGTATGGCGGCTGCACGGCCAGGATCTGGTGCAATTCACGGGGCCTCCAGCTCAAAGCGTGACGTCAGATCTTCAGGCTAACACACAATATACAATGTTGTTGAGCCAACCACAATCAACAGAGGGGGGGGGCTTTTCAGTACACATGAATGAACTTACTTGGGTGTTCTGTTGGGATCCGAGTAGGCCTGGTGGGCCCAGAAGCTGACGCATTCCTATCCTCGGCCTTCCTCTTCTCCGACATATTATCCGATCCGTCCAATACACGCAAAAATCTGGACAAGTGACGACTTGGTATAGACTAGACCAAAGATCGTAAAGCGCCGCGTAGCGGCGCAAGATGGAGAACTTGACCCGAACGCTATGCAAGTACGTGAAATTTACATGGAGGTCAGCGGACGCCAGTCTGGCAAGTTGGGAAATGAGAAATATCCCGGATGTTAATGTAAACAAACATAGCCACCGTGACGGTCGGTAGTGTTAGTACACGAAAAACAGCTATCATTTCTTTACAAATCGGGTAAGAGGAATCTGTATTCTAGTGTAAATGTCGACTTCTCGGATCAATAAATTACCTGCAAGGATTTATTGTGTTTTTTTAAACATGGTAAGGCTGCACTGGTGGAGTAAAAAAGCTGCACATGATGATCATCAATCATGACTCAGTCATGAGGGATCGTACGATGCGCACCGTTTTGATAATGATATATAAATTTGGATTTTATTGCCAGTTAAAACTTGAAAGACCACTAATTTTGTGTATGGTGCCAGGTGGTGCAATTGGGCTTCATTTGAAATGTTGAAAATATTTTGAAATCTTAACATACAAATTTTGCAATTTTTTTTACCAATGCTCGGTCATACTCCTCTTACTCTAAGGGACATGACCAAGAGCTGCGATTAACGCAGCAGCTATACACTGGAGTGACCAGCACTAAGCACTTTGTTTGGCATACTATTACTGTTTTCCTGACATTTTGATTTAGCTTATATTTGTTCGTTTGGTGCTTTCAGTTTCTGTGAGTCCTGAAAATTAAAGATGGTTGGTTGCCTATGCAAAACCTGAACTCACGATCCCCTTAATTTTAGCTCTGCTGCTAGCTGCGATAGTTGTAGCTCTAGCTCTAATTTTTGTGTGATAATGACGGTGGAATTTTCTAAATTTGCCAAACTTTGAAATAAAATATTTATTTCTTCCAAATATAGCCCTGTTTGTGCATTGCACCCTGCCATTATCCGTGGTGTATGCAATTGAGTGGTTTTAAGATGTTGGGATCTTTGAGCAAATAGCAGTGACAACTCTACTGCAGCTCAAGACAAATCTTTTGACATAATACTAGCTGCAATAATCGTAGATATTGGTCACGTCCCTTAGACCTAGGTGCTACAACGCATCATGTGTTAAAATTTGGAAATTTTTTCTACGTTTTTTGTCAACATTTTAATGCGTATATTTAAAATGTTGGGAAAAAAATACAGTGCTAAAGAAACATGTAGGCAACAGACAAAACAATACACACTGTGGTTATTTGACAGTAGGTGCATAAAGCACATTTATTCTGACACTGGACATTTTAATTTACCAATGGTTCAGAAAAGTTGCATTAAACAGCTCATATGGAAATGCATAGTTTTCATAGTCAAGGGATGGTCTGCTATTGTTCAAATTAGGACATTCTTATTCTATGGTTATCCTGCAGTGGTTATATTCTAGTTATAGAATCAGTCTGGTTTACAGGCAGATGGCATTGAACATATGATAACATATGTCCTTATATTCAGCATTGGCCAGTGGTACTAGTTCAAAATTGCAAGATGAATTGTATAAAATTACTGAGCATCACCGGGAACAAAGCAAACTGCACATCATCGTTAATCAGTTGGCAAAGTTAAGTATAAAGGTCAGAATTTTACAACTGACCATGATAGGAAATTAAATTCCAAAGCAATGATAAATTGCAGCCTCTGCATTAAGCCAAATAAAACAAATGTTTATACTTAATAGGGTTTTTACAGTATGTAGATACATGTATTTATTATACCAAACAAAGGGTTATCAGGTCTTATTGGTAGGTCGGATATGTTTTAATACACTTTAACCCTAACTCCACATACATGTAGCATATTTCATTATGAACTAATTCATCCATCAAACTACCACAGGATATAGTACAATGTAAAGCAAACCCAAACCTTTTGACTTGGACACATAAAACTGTCTATCACGCCCCTTAAAAGTTTGGATGTACAAAATGGTACAGTTCCTAATACATCAAAATCAGACAGAATCATGGAATGGATTTTTAAAAACTTTGAACAGTTAGGGTTAAGTTTCCAATTTTAGGGTTAAGTTTCCTTATTTGTGCATTACTTTTGCGCTTTCCTATTTTTCTCTTCAAAGACACATCTTTCAGCTCTCTATTTTTGTATTTAAGTGCATACTGAATGCGCATGCTTACAAAAATGTTTACTATTCGAGCTCGAATCCCCTCACTACATACCCCAGTTTTGTGTATGCACTTTGTTTGCAGATGGCATTCTTGATCAAACTACTGATTCTGTTATGAGTCATGCCTTGCCTATCAAATTCTGCTCTAAATATGTTTTCACACACAGCACAGAATTGAACAAAAGAGCTGGATGGGACAATTAGTGAACCAAAGTCAGTTTTGTAGTGTCCCATGCTTTGTTATGAATGAATAATTGAGAAGGTTCAGCCAAGAATGTGTCAGGAGATATTAGTGCTGCTCGACAAGTACTGCAAGGAGAAATAACTTCATGGCCTGCCATAACTTTTCTACATAAATACCCAGCAATGTAAGAAATTGTATTCTGCTCAAATATATTAAGAGCACTTTGAGTCACAGGAACATAATGCAAACTACCAGCCACTTTGTGTGACTTGTCCTTGTTTTTAGATTTCTTTGAAAGACAACTTAAATTCAACAGAAATGAATCACAGTCAGGTGCACAATTGGAACCGAGGGCTGGCTTTATGAGTTCAGCTACCATGACCATTCTTAATGCATATCGAAATTCTGAAGCTGAAGGATTATCCCTGAAACCACCCTTACGTCTGATTGTCGAAAATGTGTTTTCCACAACATCTTGGTTGAACCTGCCTGTCAGAAGAAATTTGATTTCATTCTTGGATTTCATTTCATCCCACATTTGAGTAATACAGGCAATGTCCAAAAGCCATCCCTTGATATACAATACATTCTTGGAGCCAACATACTTAATACTCTTCAGCCATGGAATACACTCATTAAAAAATTGAACATGCTCGGAGTTCTTAGACAGAGGTCTGTGAATTTTCTTCTTCTCTTTGAAACTCCTGCAGTTGAAAGCATCAAACAGTTTGTCTATCTTTTCTACAAATTCTGCAGTGTGAACAGCTTCTGCAGGCAATTTACCAAAGATGTATAAGTGTAAATTCCTGCAGCAACAGTGTGACTGAGAACTTGAGCTGCTTTATTTACCCTCATTTTAGAGAAACTATTCAACTCAAAATGCCCCTTTGTCAATTTTGGAGCCATACGGATTGGTACGAGGGAATCAAATTCATAGAACTGCTGAATATATGACCATTTAGCATTTTTTGTGTCCCCATCTGAACCATCAAATCTTAGTAGATACTTCATTAAGTTTGATCTTGTGTTTTTCAGAAGGTGAGGAGGGTCGTACATACAAAATACTTTCTCTCTGTCTAATATGAAAAATGGGTTGTCAACTGAAATACCCAACAGTTTGAAAGTTTTGACATTATTTGAACCTTGGTCGCACACAACTAATTTTGGACACAGACCAATAGCCCTCAATTTGGCTAAACATGACTTTACCAGTTCAGCCTGTGTCTCTCCTGATGCAGCATCCTTTGAAAGGAAATAACCCAAAGGTTGCTTTCAATGAGAAAGCATGCCCCTGACTATGAAAACTAATGCATGGTTTGCAATGTTATTAGTTCTACCTAAGTCACCAAAGTCCTCAAAGCCTTCAATTCTGTCATTACTGATGTCATATGTCAGCCCAGAACGTAAACTCATCTCATCAAATGTGACTACACAGTATTTATCCCGTTCTTGCATTGAGGAAACCTTGTGCTTCATAACATCAAAGATTCGTTCATTGAAGCCAGGATGGATTTCTATATTGTGTAGCCACTTTCGAAGAGAAGAAACTGAAGGCAAAGTAAAAATTCTGGAACAAAATTTATAGGCTCGAGGGCCTTGGTGATAGAGAGATAATGCAATGACTTTATCGGTGTATGTCCACCTCCTACCCCTAGCCTTAGTACGCTTTGAGGAATTTCGGAGCTGTGAAGCAAAAAATGACAGAACTGGCTCATTCAGGTATTTGCTTGCGCCATCAATGAGTTCCTTGATCGTTTCAGCCCCAGACACCATGTTGTTCATCGCCGTCTGAAGATGCTGCACTTTCCTCTTGAGCCTGGTGGTCCGTGCCGCTCTCTGTGAAGAGCTTTAGTTTCATGTGATGGCTTCTCGTCAAGCAAAGGTGGAGAAGTATCATCCTCATGCTGCTTGCAATAACTATGATCGACATGGATGTGTACATCAGGGGAAACTACAAAAAGGAAAAAAAATTACAAACATATTTTAACTGCAAATCTTAACTAGCTACTGATCTCAGGCAAACAGTGATGTGTAAAATTTAATCCAAAAAATGGATTTGTATTTTATGATACATGCCACCTTGAGTGTAACCATGGCTTCTATGTACAAGGTCTCTGAAACAATAATAGAAGTTTTCCTACTTAGGGGGACAACGATTAATCCATTAAAAAAAACTTGCACTAAAATATGGCTTAGGCATGAACTAAACAATTCTTCAAGGCTCATTCTTTGTGCTAAAAGAAGAAAAGACACAGACTCCTCCCCTTCATTCTTCTATGGTTAAAGTACAAGGAAGTGTGGACAACATTTGACCATAAATGTCATTGCAAAATGTTCACCTTATAGGCCTCTCTTGTGCAAGTGCATGGACAGTATAGTGCATCAAACCTAATCAATAAACACATTTATTATCGACAAAGATATACCAAAGTTTAGAAGTTTCACATCTGTATTGGACAATACGTATGTATCAGGTTTGTGAGCCACCTGGTGATTATAATTCCAAATATACAGGTAACAGCCGTTAGAAGGCCTTGAACAGTCTCAACCAGATGACATTAAGCCTTGACCTTGGACACTCAAAACTACTTGAAATTCAGTTTTACATTTACCTTTCAAACGCTTTGGAGGGATGTCGTCTTGTGCATTGATGACCTTCCTTTTCAGTGGTCTCCTTCTTGGTTCAGCTGATTTTGGTTGATTGGGAATGCTGAAAACTGTTGGAACTGCATTCCATTTGAGCCTTTTTTTCTCTGTGTTGACAAAGTGACTTGGCTCAAAATGCTCGGAGCATATGCGACAATTATTGTACATATACCACGGGTTCTCCTTGCAGGTCTCTACGCCTAGTGTTCTGCACCCACTGTTGGCTTCTGAAATGAGTACATAAGGGAATGTAATTGTAAAGTGAGGCCAAAATGATCAGTAGGCCTATTCCAGTAATGCAGGAAATGGATCAGACTCAGACTGAGTCAGAATGTCAGAACTAACATTAAACCCAACAACGTTTACTTTAAGTTCTCCTTCATAATGTATTCAAAAGAGGTCACATCAGTCTTGAGTTTAAAAATAAATTTATAAAACAAAATGTTTAAAATGAAAAATGTGAAAAAAAAGTGTGCCACAATTGCGTTAAGCCTCAGTCACACATTCAGGATTTTTACTGCCGTCCTTGATAGGACCATTCCCGATTAAAATTTGTCAAAAGTCTGATCAAGATCCTGTGATTCGTGGCGGGAAATTCACAAATTTGTAAAAACATTTATTTAATCACGACAACAATCAGATATTGTTCAGGAAGCGTCCCGATTCAGCCGTTTCCAGCCGAATTCGTCCCGATTCTCCCGTTCTCAATCCGAATCTGATCCGATTTGTATCTTCAGCATGGTAAAAAACGACCGAATCTGTCCCGACAGCGTCCCGATTCTCCCGAATGCGATCCGACAGAGATCAGACAGTGACCGGACAGTGAACCGACGCTGACGGAAGACATCCGTTAGAAAACCGTTAGTCACGTGATAGTCCGGTCCTAAAAGAATCGTGCGAAACGGCGGATTCTCACTCCAAATCATGCCCGTTCATCACGACAGCGTCCCGATCCACAGGACACCGTCCAGACACCGTCCAGACAACACAGGACATTGTTACGATTTTGATCCGATACAGCAGAATCTGTCACGACATAGTCACGATTGTAATCCGACTAGACAAAATCGGCTGAGTTTCCCGAATGTTACGGGACGCACCTACTGTCGGGAGTGCTTGGCCGACCTCTCTGGACCTTTCCCGATCCGTAGGACTCTGTTACGAACGTATACGACTGCGTTCAGTCAATGATAGGACATTCCAGATCATTGAGGATAGTAATCCGACTTTTTCACTTTTCGTGTCGTAGCGCTGTCTGATCTCAAACGGGAGCCATAATCGGCACTGTGTGAACGCCGCATTACGTTATAGTAAAAAACTAACACAGCCGATCATGCCCGATGACGATGTCATGCCATCCTGTCTGTAGCCGTTAGAATTAAAATTTAAAAAAAAATCCCTAAACTCACCTTTCTTTATTCTTTGGAAATCTGAAAAATGACAGATTCGGACATTTCTTCTTATTATTTTGGCAGTTAATGGCCGAGCAGAACGACATGATGATTGTTGAATGAAAAATGGCCTCGTAAACTCCGTATCCCCTTAAACTTTCCACCAATCCCCGACTTACCAGCTTGCCGAAATGGCGGCCGCTTATCTCCATGCAAATTTCATGATATAGATTTAGTTCTCCATCTTGCGCCGCTACGCGGCGCTATACGATCTTTGGACTAGACTGTGAAAACACGTCGTGCGTTTGTATAAGTCCCGCCTTAAAATGCAGAAGGACCGCCCATTTTCCCATAAGATCCGGAGAATTAATAAGAACGACACGTATAGGAGGCTAGCCCTTCACTGGTTCCAAAAACGTGGGAACTCCCGATACATTAGTGCAGCAGAGAGCCAGCGCAACTCACATTAAAACGTGTATGGTTGTTCGGCAAAATTGGACTTGTTGTTGTTGTTGTAGGGTATGTGGCACTTATGGCAATCGATGTGCCCTTTGTGCCATTAACGATAAGTTGTTCGCTAATCTTAACAAGGTTGGGGTTGGTGGTAGGGAGGGGTGTAAGTGATCCTCAGATCATAATGTGCCACTTGTGTCCTAGGGGTCGAGCCGTGTACCTTGCAGTTTAAGAGCCCGGGCTCCGCCGGCTGATTTGCAGGCTCGCAACACCTCCCAGGTGATGACGTGTGACACAGTGACCCGCCAATCACCCGTAGCCCCTCCCACCTGATTTTTGCAATACTCAGTCAATCATAAAGAGGCACATTATTTAGATTTCGACATTACAATTTTTGATGTATTTAATGATTTCATAGTAGTTTTCTTTTTTTCCCAGAAGTTGTGTTAATGTTACTGTTTGAGGTAATTTGAGATTTTCTATAAGGGTTCTGCGTTGTGTGTTGTAATTTGGGCAGGTTAAAAGAAAGTGAGAGATGTTGTCGGGGACAGCGCATGTATCACATAATCCATTGGGATGTTTGCCTATATTGTAACGAAAATTGTTTAAATTTTTACAGATGCCTATTCTTATTCTATGTAATATTATTTCTTGGTATCGTTTAAGGCCCCATGTGGTGAATTTGAGTATGGGGTCATATTTAATATTATTAATATTAGTGAGATCTTGTTTTGGTATTGTATTTTTCCAGTTGATTTTAAGCTGTTCTTTAGGTAAAACTTGTAGCTTTGCATGGTGAGAATGATAAGTAAGACTAATTGCGGTGACACCATGTAAGAATCTCAATTGAGTAGTAATTAGTTCTGAAAAGAACTGGGGGTACAACTCGACGTTTCGATCAGTATGCTCTGATCGTCCTCAGGAGAATGCCGGACTCTTGAAACTGCTGCTGCTTAAGTAGGCTGCTGGAGGATCATCCCCTGCTGGAGGATTAGTTCGTTGAGGCGCGCAGGCGGGAAACTGTGAGACTATGGGACTAGGATCCTAGGTGTGAGGGAGAGGTGTGTGCTCACTGAACTGAATCAGTTGTTAACAAGCACAGGGGAAGGAGGGTGGTTGACTTAGGATATAGGGGATCCCTCAGTCTGGGGTTGGTTATGGACTTTGGATATAGAAGATCCTTCAGTCTGTAGTATGGGTCGCCAAATGTCGCTGATGAAGAAACCGATGTCCTGTGGCACAGTGTCGTGTTTGACGATCTCGATGGCCTCTCTGATGCGTCTGGGGTGCCATGCGTCGATGGGTGTGATGAGTTGGGCTGCCTGCCAGTCGATTTGGTGGTCCTTGATGTGCGAGTGCTTGACGATGGCGGACTTCTCGAAATCTCCTCTGCGGCCGTGTGCTCGGTGTTCCTTCAATCTGATGGGGAGGTTGCGTTTTGTTTCCCCGATGTACACCTTACCGCACTCACCATGGAAACGGAAGAAGATGACAAGATCGCGTTCCTTGATGTTGGGATTTCCAGAAACGCAGACGGCTCCCTACACCACAACGTCTACAGAAAGCCCACGCACACAGATCGGTACCTGAACCAGCGCTCCTTCCATCATCCAAGCATCAAGTCATCGGTCAACCGCACGCTCGTACAACGCGCCTACAACATTTGTGACAAGGACAGCCTTCCCAAGGAACTACAGCACATCCGAACTACCCTCAAACGCAACGGTTACAATCCTAACAAGATCAGCACAGCGAAGCCGGTTCCAAACTCCAAAAGCAAGGTAAGTGATCTAACCCTCTCTGCTTGTCTCCCCTATATCTAGGTTCGACGTCTCACAAACTACAACGCATCCTCCGACAAGCAGGCATCGATGTGTTCCACTCAGCCCCCAGCAAACTCCAAGGACTTCTACATACCCACAAGGACAAACCGGACCCAAACAACAGAGCGGGAGTCTACCGGATCCCCTGTGAGTGCGGTAAGGTGTACATCGGGGAAACAAAACGCAACCTCCCCATCAGATTGAAGGAACACCGAGCACACGGCCGCAGAGGAGATTTCGAGAAGTCCGCCATCGTCAAGCACTCGCACATCAAGGACCACCAAATCGACTGGCAGGCAGCCCAACTCATCACACCCATCGACGCATGGCACCCCAGACGCATCAGAGAGGCCATCGAGATCGTCAAACACGACACTGTGCCACAGGACATCGGTTTCTTCATCAGCGACATTTGGCGACCCATACTACAGACTGAAGGATCTTCTATATCCAAAGTCCATAACCAACCCCAGACTGAGGGATCCCTATATCCTAAGTCAACCACCCTCCTTCCCCTGTGCTTGTTAACAACTGATTCAGTTCAGTGAGCACACACTCCTCTCCCCTTACACCTAGGATCCTAGTCCCATAGTCTCACAGTTTCCCGCCTGCGCGCCTCAACGAACTAATCCTCCAGCAGGGGATGATCCTCCAGCAGCCTACTTAAGCAGCAGCAGTTTCAAGAGTCCGGCATTCTCCTGAGGACGATCAGAGCATACTGATCGAAACGTCGAGTTGTACCCCCAGTTCTTTTCAGAACTAATTACTACTCAATTGAGATTCTTACATGGTGTCACCGCAATTAGTCTTACTTAAGCTGTTCTTTGATGTTATGTTTTATTTCGGAACTTGAAAAGGGGATATTGTGATCAACGTTATTTTTGTGTGTGAAATTGGACTTCATATGTCTGACGTGTTATATATCTCTTGGACTACTTTCGTACGCTGTGCGCAGACATAGCATGACGTAATTTTACCATATTTGGTCATCCGGATAGCTGAGCACGCCGGATAGCTGAGACCGTGACACCGGCCCTAGCTTTAGCCGACCGGGATCGAATGAAAATTAACAAACTCCGACCGGCATAAATTTATGTAAAATTATTAAAAATTTCATTGAAATAAGTGAGAAATAAAGAAAAAACTCATTGTAAACTCCTATTCAACGTGTGTATTTTATTTTTGTTAAAACAATCAGCGCCAATATGTACCTGAGTTTAGCGCCCGTCACCCCTTTCATGCACTAATTCCCACCACAACACCCTAGACTCTTTCTCAGGGAATTAAGAATGGTGCATGTGTGCGTGTTACACGTGCCCGTGCGCATACCATGTACCACAACGCACTGTGCGCAGCCATTTTAACTCACACTATCGTCCCGCTTTGCCGAATTCCGTTGGCCAACGCTTGGCGAACGTTTACTCACCGTTTGCGTGAATGAACGCAGCCGGCCCTGGACACGGCTTTACAACATCAGTCAACGGAATCATCGTAACACGTGCAACAGGTGAAAACAATTTTAAGTGTAGTTCTGAAAGTTTTCGCAGTGATTAATTAAGATTCTTTGCAATTATTATGTCGCAATCGAACATAAAAAGTTTTTTTCGACCGAAGAGAAAGGACGCTGATGAAGGTGATAATCTTGGTGATAATGTGGCCCCGACTCTTGCCGCGAAAGGGGGATGTCATGACACCGATGGTGAGTCGGAGCAGGCTACTTGTAGTACTGAGTAGTAAGTTGTAGTACTAACGTTAGTAATATTAATAACCCTACCGCAAAAAAACTAAAACTTGCACAAACATTCTCAACCAAGTGGAGAATAAATCGCCCATGGTTGAAATACGTTCCAAACGAGGGCATGTATTGTACAGTACATATTGCCAGAAGCAAACACATGGTCGCAGTACACTGTACAGCATGGAGAAAAACACCCAGTGTAAGAATTAGACTACAAAATGTAAAGGAACATGAAGAAACGGCAGAACACCGGGATTCAGTCAAGGCTGAAATGGCCGCTACTTAATCCCAAAATGTAGCCAAACTTTTAACCAACCCTGAAAACATTTCTGAGGATGGCATGGTTCAGTCATTTAAATGCCTGTATTTTCTCTGCAAGAACAACATTGCTCACACTACGAACTTTCCAAAATTGCTTGAGTTGGAGAAACTTCTGGGAATTGACATTAAGCAAAAGATAAGCAAAGGAAATAATGCTAAATATACCTCCAACACTGCCATCACAGATATGTTGCAAAGCGTCAGTGATGTTATTGAAACAGAGATTTTAGATGACATTAAAGATAGTGACGCCTATGCACTTATGTTCGATGAAACCACCGACGTGTCTGTTGTAGAACAAATGGTGATCCATGGTAGATATATAAATTCGAGCGGCGATGTAAGCGTGAAATATCTGAAAGTTTTAGATGCGTTGGAATTGCAGTCTACCGATATGAATGAACTTGATGACTGTTTCATAAGTTTAAATGCTGATGCAGTCAGCCAGAAGATAACAGACTACATTGAAAGTAATGGCCTACCATATGAAAAGCTTAGGGGAATCGGTACAGATGGTGCTGCAGTTATGACGGGCAGATTGAATGGTGCAGTAAAAAAAATTATTGACAGACAGTGTGAGAAACAAAAGGATACAAATGACCCACATAAGCCTGTAGCTTTGGCTATTGGTCAGCATTGTGCGGCGCACAAACTAAATCTGGCAGCCAAACAAGCTGGAACAAATTTCCCAGTTATTCAAAAATTCAAACGAGTGGTGAAATCACTCCATGCATTTTACTCAAGAAGTGCCGTCAGGACCAAAGGGCTCACAGCAGTGCAAAATTTGCTCAAGGATAGTCTCGACATTGAATCCGACTCAAGATCAGGATCAGGAAAAGTAAAAAATCCGGCTGACACTAGGTGGCTAGCACTAGGGGAATGTGCCACAAAATTGAAAGGCATTGTAGGGAGCGTATCAATTAGTCTAGAAAGAGAGGCTGAGGAGCGGGGTGATGCAGGTGCAGCAGGCCTCGTTAACCTTATGACACGATTTTACTTCTTGGCCACATTGTGTCTTATGTGTGAAGTGTTGCCGACAATTAATAGACTAAGTTTGCAATTTCAAGTTTCGCAGATTAACTTTTCAACTGTCAGTACTTCACTGGCCGCCACAATTGCTATACTGAAAGCAAAAAAGGAGATGGACTTAACAGGAACCATATCTGGCTTGGAAGCTCAAGGTATCAAAATCAAGACAAAGCTAACTATCCCGGAAGAAGTTACCCATTTTCGTATCAAGACCCAGGCTCCATTCATAGATGCGATAATAGATAATATAGAAGCAAGGTTTCAAAATTCAGAGTTCATGGCTTCATTCTCAGAAATATTCAATCCACAAAGTTATTGTACAAGTAAAGTGCAACCTGATGAAATGTGCTCCCATGTTGCAAAACTTTGTGATCAGTTTGGACTACCAAAGGACACAGCCATCAATGAAATGAAAGACGTCATATTTTATGTACAAGCAGTGGGTGATAACAAACTAAGTCAAAGTGACTTCCTCACAAAACTCACCATCAAATCGGATTCCAATGTGTACTGTGCTACATTTCCTTCATTGTCCAAGTTGGCACACATATATACAAAGTATTGCCACCCCATACCAGTGACTGCGAACGAGACTTCTCACAAATGAAACTCATAAAGACAGACATCAGGAACAGGATGGGGGAAGACACCTTGGATTATCTATCATGACATATAGCAGGCCCCCCAATAGAACAATTTCCATTTGGGAAAGCTGTCAAGCTCTGGTCAGAGAAGAAGGATAGGCACTATAAAGTTAGACTAGTTTAAAGAAGAACAAGGTAAGACAGTAATTATTTTTTCTGCAAATATTTTATTTATTTTACTATGACATTTTACTTAACAATACAAGTGTTTATTCTCTATGGCTCTCCTGCACATGTTTTTGCCTCTGACAATGACTCTGTCAAAGGCACAAATATGGGCAGGGAGAGAGCCTGGAGAGCCCATCAAAGCAATACAAAACAACTAAAACCCTTCAGCTTCCAGAGGACGCTGCCCTGACCCACCAGGGCCCTTAAGCGGGCCCCTGGACCCCGGTCGTGAGGCGCTGCGCTGCACTCGATACACTCACCCTCGACAAAATTAGCCGGCATTCAATTTGCCCTAGCTACAACCTTGCTTATACATAGTAATGGTCACAAGAGGGCGGCATATAACTTGTCTGTTTGTGTATTTGATAACTCCCAAACACCCCACACGATAAGGTCATATTACCGTTGCTACTGCATAAATGAGCCAGTAACTGTCAGTCCCTGTGTTCATCATAAACTAGGGCACTAATTCCGTGCCCTGTGGAAAGTTTGCTCTAATTGTGACAAACTTCTAGCATAAGCTTACTGAGAAAATTAGTCCCTCTGTCGCTTAATAGGAATCTAGGACAACCATGGTTGCAAATAATTTCCTTATAGAAACATGAAGCTATAGTTGAAGCATCGGTTGATTGGATCGGAACAAGAATTGGCCATCTTGTACAATGATCTGTAAAGCATAAAACATAACGATTACCTGAGCCAGAAATTGGTAATGGACCTAAAATATCTACACTAACTCTCTCGAATGGACCTACGGTCGTCATTTTCATTAAAGGTGCGACAACTTTATGTTTGGGTGTCTTCTGACGGAACATGATACACATGATCGAATCCAGTTATCTATCTCCTTACGCATACCTTTCCAAAAGTACCTTTGTCTGATTTTAGCACGCTTTATGAAATCCAAAATGAGCAGCTGAAAGGTCATCATGATTAGCAAGCAATATCGTATCGATGTAATCACTTGGTACATACAATTGAACTATTGTCTTTTCTGGCATGTGACGTTTGGCTGGCGTTTGCCATACATGGTACAATGCACCTTCATGAAGAAAATAATGTTCAGCTTCAAAAATAAGTTTACGAGCCTGTTTTTCATCATCAGGCAAGTCATCCACTTCAAGATATCTAATCATCTTGGTTGCAAAACATCGTTTCTTTGCGACTGTTTTAAGTTCGCAATGTTGACATCTTCATGAATGTGAGGTACATTATTATGCAATTTGTCATCATGTCGATTACACAAGCGTTTAGCTCTTTGAAATCTTGAGTTTCTTATAGTGCTCACGTGAGGTTTCGAGTTACAGGGAACGAAACAATCATCTAATGTTCCAAAATCAAACTGAATCCACTTATCGTTGAGTGTTTCATGTTCATGTTCACTACCTTCCATAACCTTTTTCTTGTCTGGTACATTTAGCTGGTTTTCTGACATAAGTTTAGATTGAACTGACGCATTGTCATGCATTCTACTTGTGTCAACATTTATGCTCGCTTTTCCTGGCCTATGTACTATTTCAAAGTCATAAGCTTGTAAACAAAGAGCCCATCGAACAATTCTACCTGTGGTTGGTTTTTGATTGAATAACCAACAAAGTGCACTATGATCAGTCACAATTTGGAATTTTGATCCATGAAGTAAGTAGGAAGAATATTTCTTTACTCCTTCTACAACTGCCAATGCTTCTAGTTCAGTTATAGAGTAGTTTTTTCGGACTTACATGTACTCAGACTTCGACCACCATAAGCGATGACTTTTTCTGCACTGTCTTGGATTTGAGATAAGATATACGCCAGACCAGTAACAGAAGCGTCAGTTTGAAGGATGAATCTTGTACCATCAAACTTAGGGTAGGGCCAAAATAGGTGGTTTGACAAGTTTCTGTTTAAGTGCTTCAAAAGAGTGTTTACATTCATTTGACCACACAAACGAGGTATTCTTCCTCATTAGATTTGTCAATGGTTCTGTTATCTGACTATATTTGTGAATATATCTCCTGTAATAGCCAGTTATTCCCAGAAAGGATCTTACTTGAGACACATTCGTTGGCACTGGGTAATTTTGTACAATGCTGGTTTTGTCTGGATCAGTGGCTACGCCTTCTTGTGATATAATGTGACCCAAGTAACGTACCTTATTGTTCCAAAAGTACATTTTTGTGGTTTAAGTTTCAGGCCGGCACTTCTAAATCTGCCAAGAACTTGTTGCAAATGCACCAGGTGATCTTTGAATGTCCTTGAAATTATAATAACATCATCAAGATAAATTAATGCAATTTTCCAATGTAATCCTCTAAGTTTCGTGCATAACACGTTGGAAAGTACTTGGGGCACCGTGGAGACCAAAAGGAAGAACATTAAATTCATATTGACCCTCTTGTGTCACAAATGCAGTTTTGCACTTACTTTCCTCTTCGAGTCCTATTTGCCAATAACCTGAGGCCATATCTAGTGTTGAAAAGTAATGTGGTTGTGAATCTCCCAAACCACATGTATCTAGAGAATCGAGAATGTTGGAAGGGAAAATTATCCCGATCACTGATCTTGTTAATTGATCTAAAATCAATACAAAATCGAAAAATCATTCGACCCTTTCTTTTTCTCACTAAGACAATACTGCTAGACCAAGGTGAAGTAGAAGGCGATATTATCTTGTCCTTCAACATTTGTTGGATCTGATCTCTAATAATTTGTCGTAGGTGTGGAGGATGTCTATACGATGGACGAGATCTTATTGGACGATGATCACGGTATCTATACAATGTTTTATACCAGAATAGTGTCCTAACGGGCTACCTGAAGTTTGGAAACATCGGTAAATTCTGTGAGTACTGTTTGTAGCTGTTCTTTTTGCTCTTCGGACAGATGTTCGTTCTGAATGTTCACTTGATCAAGAATTTCTTTTTGTTTGAGAAGCAGTGGAAGTTTGTTGTGAATCATTTTCTTGATCGTGACGCTCGAACACATCTCACTGGGTCTATCAACTGTAGATGCGAAAATTGAATGTCATGATCATTAACTATAGTGAAAGTGCCAATCTTCGTCCTTGGATACACTTCAATGACACTATCGGTAGGGTTGAGCAACATAACCGTAATTCTAGTGTTACCCTTATGCATTCTAGTAGTGGATACATGTGCTAGATGTAAACCAAGACTATCAACTGTACGAGTAGACTGACATGTACCTACGAGTCCTGTAGGTAATTTGGTTTTTATTCTAGCTTCGAATATGGATTGAGTTTTTGGAGGAATTTGAATTCTATAAGTTGAACGGATTTGGTGTTTACATTCAAGTTTGAGTTTGTTGGACCCAAATTCATAGTGGCATTCTGATCAACCAAAACTCAGTACCAAGAATAAGCTCACGATCAAGATTACTAGTTATGTACATGGGAATCTGAAACACAATACCTGCTATAGTAAGTGGAATATCAGCTACTCCAACTATGGTAAGACAAGTTCCATTGGCTGTTACTGCTTGGGAAAATTCAGACTTGTTTATCTTACTCGAGCACAAGTATTTGATTTTTGAAAACATTTCACTTATTAAATTGATTGTAGCTCCAGAATCTATAAGACAAGACAACCCTCTCGAGTCAAGTTTAACATCAATACAACAACCTTGCATCGTTATGTCTACTGTTTGGAATCTCAACTATCCCCTTCACCTATTTCTTTAGCATAGACACGTTACGCTTGGGTATCAGCAAGTATAGGCGGGATTTTAGTTTAAACGATACCCTTCAATGTGGAATTTAGAATAACATTCAAACGGTCTATGTCCAGATTCACCGCATCTATAACAGATTGATCTGTTCTGTCGTGGAGGGAAATTGGACTGCGAACTGTTATCATACTCTGGTCTGTTGTGGGCATACTGTTTTTGTTTGTTAAATTGACCCCCTATTTTGTTGAGAATTCGACCTATGATTCGCAATCTCATCAACCTTTGTCTTTATTTGTGCTACTTCCTGGGCTAATAGCTGGATAGCATTCACACTCAAATCGTCTTTATGTGGAACGGAAGGTTGGTCATGCTGTACTACCTGAGCTGTATGAACACTTGGGGTTGCCGGTGATTCGGCCACGATTTCAGCTAAACGAGCAAAATGAACTGTGCACGGTCTAAAGACTCTGGTTCTTTTGAAATGACAAAAGCTCGAGAATATGGTTGCAAACCCCTAATGAAATGAGTAAGCTTTTCTTGATCGGATTTGTGTAATTTGTGACTCAGCGAAGAAATATCTGAAAAATAATCATCTAATGATTCTGACTTCGCTTGAGTACGAGCTGACAGTTTGGTTTCATTAACCCATTTCTGATTTTTGCCTTGGAAATTTTCAATCAAGACACTCTTGAGATGTTCATATGTGTCTTTTTTTGCTATCTTCAAGAGTAGAAATCCAAATAGCTGCATTACCTTTGAGTCTTAAGCTTAAAGCTAGGTGCATTTTATTCGGGGCATTACCAACCACTGTCTCAAAGAAATACATCTACGCAGATGACATAGCACTCCTAACCTCTGCAAAAACTTTAACAAGCTTGAAACAACGCTTGGCACCGATATGGAATCCTGTCAGTTACTTCAAAAACTGAGACTCGACTTAGCATCACCAAAACTGTTTAGCAACTAGACTGGCTAACTACAAAATCAAAGTCGTTTGCAATGGCACAACCATCCCGTATGATGATTTCCCAACGTCAAGAACTGTCTCATTAGACAACTAGCAGGCCTTTCCTGGGGCGCAGACTACAACGTTATTCAAATCTCAGCAATAGCTTTAGTATACTCTGTTGCAGAGTATCAGCACCGGTATGGGCAAAGAGCACCCACACCAGCAAGATTGACGTAGCCCTTAACAACACCATGCGCATCATCTCAGGATGTATCAGATCAACTCCCACTCAATACCTTCCAGTAGTCAGTGGAATTGCTCGTTATGAAGTGAGACGACAGCAGCAATGCCTTGCTCTTTTGCGCCGACGTGCCACTGGGTGTGACCCGATCTGCATCATCAACTGTTGACAAACACCAATCAAAACCCCCACCACAACCGCGACTGCCATCAATAAATCCTTTCCATGAACAAGCCCACAAACTGCTAGTAATTAATCGGATCGCACCCAAAGACTTGGGCACTAAACACGTGGCGGAATATGTGGCAAGAATCAGAATCCAGGACGTGGATATTTAACTACATTTCCTCACCTTGTACCAACCCACCAGGATGCAATCTACATCGCCACTGCTGGGTCAAACTTAACAGACTAAGAACTGGCCATGGCCGATTTGGATATAACATGCTCCGCATGGGACTAAGTGACAACGCTTAACTGTACCTGTGGTCATGATGACCAGACTGTACATCACATCGCTCATGACTGTATTATTTACAGATGTGATGGAAATTGAACTGAACTCGACCAGTCTGCATTAAACTGGATCCATAACCTAACCTTGTCATGTTAACTTTGTATGAACCATACGATAAACAAACAAATAAAGCAGTCCACAGCACAAATCAGATGATGTTCTATCTACCCAATATAACTGTATGCAAGTTAAGTATAATTATATCTCCCTGGCCCCATAAGTACAAGTATACAGAACATTATTATAGCTTTGTTTTGGGGGAAGCAGCAAAATGTACTATCATGGTAACAATTAGATACATGCAGACTTTGCAGACAGCTGACTCCAAGTTGTATGTTTGTAGAAAAGCAAAATTTCAAACAAATTTACCTGAAAAATTCAAAAATCGATGGGCCTTGAAGAGCAAGGCCCTAAAGTTGCAAGGCTTTGACACTCATGGCCAAGGCCCTAAAATCAAGCCTTAACCCTAACTCCCTAGACAACAAAGGCAGTTGGAGTATTTTTAAGGATTTTTATTGTTCACTAACAATGCTTAGGGAGTTAGGGTTAAGGCAGTCTTAAGGCCAAGGCTCAGCATCAAGGCACTACATCACTGGTGCTGTATACATGATGCACATACAGAGTGTGCACTTTAGGGTACAAGCATGACAGCATCCATCTATAAACCAATGAGTATTATTTTGCCTCTGAACGTCAGTACATAAAGTCTATTGGTTAATCCATGCCATTTGATTGGAAGGGTATATCGGTCAAGTACCTGTCTACCTTCGGCTGTTTGATGATGGTGTGGGCTCCAGCCTTCTCAATGTCAATGTCAGCCAGGCGTCCCTTCTTGGTTATTGGCACCTGTCACAATAAAGGGAACCGTTTGTGTTCTCAATGAGAATGCCTTTGGGCAACCTAAAACAAACCCACTTCAAGAATAAAAGCAACCATTTTAGGAACAAGGGCCAATGTCATGGTACAGCCAAGCTTTGAGAAGCCCGGCCAGGACCAGGCTTTTTCCTAGCCTACTGGCCTATATAATGAGTTCTGCTTGCCTGCTAGGGCCCTACAGAAGCCCAGGTTATTTTGATTGGCAGGTACTGTATTTTTACATGATTAGGACTCAAAAAAGGCAATTAGGAGGCCAGGTAGCCTAGGCCTGGCTGGGCTTCTCAAAGGCTTGGCAAATTTTAGTCTTATAATTATTTATTTTTTAAAATAAATAAATTAAATCAATCAATCAATAAATGAATCAATTAATCAAACAATCAGATAGAAAAGTAAATATAGTTATATAAAAATAAAGGTCTCTAACCTCTCACAGCGAAAAATTTCCCATTAGACATGTACCACGGATAGCCACTGTGCTACCGCCAAACGCCACGAAACGAAGCGCGGTGCTGATTGGTTTCCTGAGGCTCGTGGATCGCCACAGACGCTGCCGGTATCCGCGGACGCCGCATGACGCCAGCACGAGGTGCTGCGTGGCCCCCGTGCTACGCGGCTGCTCTGCCATTGATTTTAAATACTCTTTTCAGTGTGAAATATATATATATCATTGAATGTTACCCAAATATCTAAAACACACTGCGTACAATATTATTTCAACTTTCATAACTCTTTGAAACTGAGTGCAGCACAAATACTTAATTTAACCCTAAAACCCCCTCTTTAAAAAATCTACTATTCAGCAATTCTTAAGAAAGCAGTAATTTTGCATTGCTCGTGTGACCACTTGATTTTGTCAAAAGAGAGCACAATATATTAACGCTGATTACTGACCAGAATGTTTTTCCTGTAGTGTCGGCAATAATCCTTGATTGTTGTCCATTTTCGCCTCCTGCAGGACAGGGTGTTGATCCTGTAACTGTTGTATTTCAACTTTTCTGGGGATGCGAACCTTCAGGATGTCTGATATTGATTTGACGGCCTGTGTTTCCTCTCTTTAGTCCAACGCTGTTTGGTTTCTTTTTCCTGTAAGAATTGTTTAAAATGTTATTATAGGTTTACAAACCTTTCAAAGCATACTTGGGCTTGGCAAAAGAAATTGGTCAAGTGTGAAAAGTTTTATACTGTAAGAATGACAATGTCCGTTGAAGAAGGGACGGGGACAAAAAAATGTTCAGTTTCTTAAACAAAACAAGGTATTTTATTAAATTTATATTTACAAAGCATGTTTAATAAATGTATATTTACAAATGATTTGATTAAGTTTATATTTACAAAGTATTTGTAGATAGAACAATGTAACCTAATACTCGATGCCGGCTTGAGAGAATTACATTATATGTACACACTGATCATTCCAAAATCTTAAATAGTCACGTGATACTGATAATGATAGGTTTTGAATTATTGAACAGTGTCCTTTATTACCTTAAATATAAAATAGTTCATGATAAACAAAACCTTAGTTTATTAAATATTCCCTAGAGACCCTCCACCATTATGTCTGATTATGTCCGTTTTTCTGCCAATAAGTTTGTATGCCTTGTAATCGCCGGCTGGTCCGGATCCTACTGTGGACTCTTTGCTCCTTATTCAAGGTAGGTACCGTGTGACGGACAGCTTATGACGCCGGCAAGGATTCTTTTTGTTCATGTATATTAGGGCCATGGTTTCTTCTGTGGATTTCAGAGTAGAGTACTGTGTTGCTGCTAACCGCTCAACAACGATTTAACCCTTGGCTTCTTCTCGGCTCTGATTAGCCGAGACTGGGGGAAATTTGCTGTTTGTGGCACCGATATCGCGTGCCACAAGGATTTGGCAAATGGCCGCTTTGTTCGAGGGTTTGTAGGTTAGGATCTCAAAACACGCCTTTCTCTCACTGATCTATTTCGTTTCTCCCTATTTTACCCACTCTTACTTCTCAAACCACTTTCGATTTTCACTCACTCTTCAATGCAATCGAACTGAAATCAATAATCTTAATCTATAAACTTTACATTACAAAGAACGAGATAGACACACAGCATTTCCTTCACTTATGTTTTTTTTGTTATCAACATCAGTCTAAATTTAAATATACTTGGGTGATCCTACTCCTAGTGTCAAGATATTTCCGATCCTGAACTCATGGTCACTTTGGCCGGTCCAAAGTTTTCAACATTTTTAAGGTCGCATACAGAGAGGTACTACTTTTCAAGACCCCTCCCCCAAAAAGTAGTACTTTCAACATTTTTTTTTCAATGTTGATGCATGTTTATAGGCAACATTTTACATGTATGCTGCACTGACTATCTAGGCAGGTCACACAAATTTTAATATTGTGCGTAAATCATTTCAAATGGATCTTAACTTGAAGGGCTTGATGAAAGAAACACAAATCTGAAGAAAAAAATTGAAATCGGACCTACTGTTCTTGAGTTATGGCAAATTAATGAGGTCAAATTTAAATAGCGGTTTTAGCCATTTTGGTCAAAAAAAGAGGAAATTTGAATATTTTACATTTTTACTTTTATATTTCAACATCAATTAGCAGATTTGGTTAATCAAGTTTTAAATTTTACCAATATTTGGGCAGGGAAAGTAATCCCCAAAACAAATAATGCCACATTTCTTTTTAGTTTTGGACATAGGGCTCGTTAAATGTGGTCCATTATGCTATGGTCCTATCACGGGACAAGATGGATTTCGTGAAAAATGACCAAGTCCAACTAATTTATTGTGCATGACCCCCATGCAGTATGAAAAACAACGTACATTTTTTTCTGATTTTTTTCCTCGTTTAATCTTATTTTCTGTGTTGAACTAGGATATATTTTACAAGATTGCAAGTAATTAAGTAACTGCACACTTAAAAACAAGAAACTAACATGGAAGTAGATATTCTGAGAGCAGAAGCTCGAGTTCATCGCTGCTCCATCCCGACACGCCAATCGACGGCGTTACAAAAATCCAACTCATCACCGTGGTCAGTGGTTTCCGAAACTGATTTCAATGCGTTTCTTCATTGATTTTCTTTACAAACTAAAAAGTAAAATAAAGTTCAACTCCTCTACTTTAACATAAATATTCCGCAAATTTTATATTTCGAGGTATTTGGGGAAAACATTAATTCCTTATCAAATCGTTTCGCCATTAGCTCCGGGACGCCATTTTGAAAATTCTCGACCATACCCATGAAAGCTTGGACTTTTCCTAGTCTATTTTTAGATTCTGGATCGCCGACGCTGACGAGGAACGATCGGAATCTACACCTACAGCGCTATCGGGGACCAAAATCGCCCGGTGCTGAAGTCCCTCAACGATAAACGGGCGCTTCGCCGATTCACGGTCGATCGGAGGTGTTTTCAAATGGTGTTTAGTACAAGATTTTCGGACCCAATCAACCCCCAAAACAATGATGGAATGATAAAACAACACACATCACTATACTGGTATTAAAACCAATTATATAATTTTCCTTGGCTGATTGTAAAATGTACAAAATCAACATTTTATTCACCATTTAAAGTCGTGCGGCCTCTGACCCCATCCCTCCGGTCAGACGCTTTGTGCGACCATTAAAGTGTTGAAAACTTTGGACTGAACTGGGTGCATTTTCAGCATGTTGACTACAACCATGGTTTTGATGATAATCTATACTAACTGCTGCTGTGCTGCACTGTCACATAGATGGTTGCTAAAGACGCTAGCTGCATGCTGCATAACAAAGGTTGCTAATGACGCTAGCTGCTTGCTGCACTTCACAAAGGGTTACTAGGATGCACAAGTGATTAATCTAATGGCCTATTGTGTATTGTGATGATGTAACTTTATGTCAAACTTTTGAGACTTTTCCATAGCAAAAACAGGGTGTTTTATAAAACTTCTCACACCTAGCTTTTCTAACTTCTATACCATTGGTGCCTATAATTAACAAAAGAGTTGGGTTCCTAACTCCTATACAATACAAAGTTGGTGACGAAACTCATGGCCTAACCTATTTTCTAAAGAGGGTATTCAATTTTAAATCAGGCCACTGATTGGGAGGGACAGTGTACTTACATTAAAAACCAAGGGGGTAAATAAATAATTGTTATCTAGATGGTTGGACCAATAGTAAACATATGACATATACATCCCAAAGAAATCAGTGATATAAATCTGCCACAGATAGGATTTTGTGTGATGGCTACATGTACAAAAGGTGTCTCTTTCAAAATGAGCAATACTGAGATCTGAGGCGGATTGCGATAACAAGAGTCTATAGATTCAGTGCTATGTGGTTTTTGGGGGTAAAACATGCAATCTCCACGTTTTTGTACACTCTGTATCCCTAAGCGTTATGTGAAACATAACGATAGGATCATCTAACTCACCAGCGTGGCACGGGCCTGGATCATAAGGATGCAGGTCCGTGCCACACTGGTGGGCAAGAACTATGCCTCAACTGCCTGGCCCTATCCCCAGTTGTTCTGAAAAGAACAGGTTGTGGCAGACTCACCCAGTGCAGTTGACTGTGTTGGAACTTCTTTATCGTCCATATTCTAAACAGCAGTATAGTAGTAGGGTGAATGGAAGCCCGACTGGCTGGCCCGATGATATCGAATGATTTTGCCTTCAATATGGTACTATAAGTACACCTCCAGTCGATTTGCCAAATTTCAAAATACGCGACCTTGTTTAAAGTTGGTGAAACAACATCAATAGAGGGCGCTATACAGAGCAGAAGAAGACGCGCGGCGCAAACCTCTGTCGCTCTGCCTGGTGCTGTGAAGTATACCGGTGATAATTACATTCAAACAAGCCCTGGGCATTTCCTGCCAGGCTAGGGTATGACGTAATAAAAAATACCCAGTGTGCATTGCGATTAATGCGTCCTTCCCAACACAATGGCTGCGTCACGGCAAGATGATTTCATCTTCAGCGGCTTGATGATTATCATTTCAGCGACTTTAGCATGATTTTCCGATGATAATAATTTTCTGAGTCTCAGCAAAGTGAATAGATTTGTCTGGATACCAACAATGACAAAAGATAACACAAATATCCAATGTTTTTCTTGTGAAATGCACAAACTCGCAAAGATTTGTCAAATTTCAGCTGATTTTATGACTTAAAAACAGGACATGGAACCCGACCGCATGTACTAGCGTGTATCACAGTGTAGCTTCGCCCAAAAGTTTTGGACAATAACAACGTAATACAATTGACTTTGCATCGCCCCAAAATAATGAGTCAATGACCAAACCGAAGTCGAAATGCAGAAAGTCAGGATTGGCAGTTAAAAGATCCCAAAGAATCATACCTCGGATTAACTACGAAAACCAGTGTGCTGAAAGGTATCATTATTTGTGTTCAGATAACAAGAGTTGTAGAATATTTACAGCAGGCCTGCGATTTCAGATTTTTCCTGATTTCAGGATTGTTTAAAACTTCCTTTGCCTCAGAATTTTCATGAAAGAAGAGTAGTGTTATGAAACTACTTCTTGAATGTAGCACAGTAATATTTTGCATAGTAATTAGGGTGATTAGACTTTATATACTTGGGCACGGCTTTTGAATGATCAGTAGCTGTCGGGCTGACCTAGGCGTGGTGCCGCCACCCATTCATTTTGTTGGTATGTGAGTTTATTTATGCTAATAATAAATTATTGTTGTAAAGTTTATTTTGTATACTTAGTAATTTATTTAGAGTCAGATTGTTCCCGGTTTGGCTAGTTTAAAGCCATAACATGGTTTTGGCTTGACATTTCTCAAATTCCGCACATTCCAACATTTTTCTCAAGTAGCTGTTAATTAGTCAGTGGATCAAGTACTCACGCACTTATATAGGGGTAAGCTTATTTTATTTGTATTGTTTAAACCTTGTTTTTTTATTCCGGCGCTTGATTATTCTGTTATCATTATTGTGTGTTTGCTTAATGTGAATGTAATCGCGGAAATAAGGTAATTTCTTGGCTGTCGTGTCAAACTGAAATGGGAGAACCTGGATACATAGTTGAAAGTCAAAAAGAAACAGTCATGTGTCGAAATACGAAGGTCATTTTAAAGATAATTATTCGGGCCTCCCAACTGAAAAATTTGGATTTGTTCCTCAGTAGGTTTGAACTTAATGTCAAACTGTAGGTCAGCAGTGTAAAATACTGTTGAATTAAATTGGTGCGAAACACTGAGCCCTGCGCGGGACCCCGTTTTCAGGAAGCATTTTTACTGGTTTCTTCGCCAACCGTCATTGTAAAGCTTCTGCAGGTGATCATTGTCATGAGAAAGTTTACTAAGGTTTTATCAGGTATGATTTTGTGTAGTTTTAGGCAAGACCTTTATGCCATACCGTGTCATTATGTTGTTGATAGATCGACCAGTACAGCACCATTCTTGAGACCTTTTGGAAGTTGTCCTCTGTGTCTTCTGTGAGGGTGTTACTTGGTCTGTTGTACAGCGCCCCTGTACGGAAGCCGGCCTGCTCAGGTGGGAGTTGAGGATCCACAATGGGTTGATAACATTGTATATAATATTAGTCTTCCATCACTTTGTAGATTATGCACAGTAAGCTTATTGACCGGTAGCTGCCCGGTCTTGACCTTGTCCTGTTTGAGAATTCCCATTACTTTAGCATATCTCCATATTTTTGCTATTTTCTGAACTTTGATACAGGTGCTGAAGTAATCTCTGCCATTCAGTGGATTTTGGTCCAAGATTTTTGACAAATTTCTGGGTGAATATAGTCTGGTCTGTTTTAACCATGATGGTCAAAAAAATTACTTCCATGTTACATAATAACGAGGTAACATCAGTTAAAAACAAGCCGTTCTTAGATCCCCCTTGTTATGCTCGGTTTAGATTAATGTGCATCAGTATGGAAGCAAACCATTCTTTTGTTATATTTAAATGGTATCCACGTAAGACCTGAACTTCTACTCAGTCATATATTTGTAATGCGTGAAGTTTTATTCTTACTTTGAGCGATTCGTTATAATGTAACATGTTTTATATTAGTAGTAATTTTAGACCAGAGGGCCTTGGCTCAGCCTTGAGGGTTAAGCTTCCTTGGCCTTAGCCTCAATGCTTGAGGGTCAAGTTTTTGGGCTTGTGGTTTGGAAGTTTTAGCCTTGAAGGCCAAAGCCTTGGCCTTGAGGATCAAAGCCTTTGCTCCAACACTGTACAGCACCCACATGAAATTGTACAATATATGTAGATCCTTCCTACAATCAGTGCAATTTTTGAAACAACCCATTCAGGCCACTCCAAGCCATTAGCTGTTGTACCAGTGCCTCCCTATGGCTACTCCTTCTGTGCACTGTCACACCACTGATCGCAGGGTAAGGTGGTCTCTGGTTGATACATTGCAGGCCATACTAATATGTTCAAACATTTACAGTGGCCTTTGGGTGCAATTTGGGTTGATTTTGTAAGATTACTTGGAAAGGACAGCATGCTTAGCTTGTAAATGTATGTACTGAAGGTTGCTAAAATTGTGAACTGCTATATTGAGGTCAGTTTAATTAATGATATATTTCTTGGAAACTGAAAGGTTGCAATGAACATAAGTTTTCAAATACATTGGTGTAATTTCCTTTAGTGGACTTAATAAAGGAGTCATTTATGTCTTGATATGATACAGCGACTCTGAAGAAAAATATTTAGAGACCAGACAAGAATGTGCCAGACTGAAATCGTCCCTGGCTCAGCTGGACGGCAGCCCACGCTGAGTTCACGGCAGAACTGTCCGCCACAAAAGGTACAATCATTATAAATGTGATTATCCTTTCTAAACTTCAGTATTCTATTTTAATATTTAACCCTCCTACTATTGCTTTTGCACTTTAGTGGCAAGTAGCTATAGAGTTCAAAACCATGTCAACTGCTTGCTTTGACTGTTGGACCCAAAAAGATGCACATAGGGGCATTTTGACCACCTGAACAATACCAGTCAACTTATTTTGACCCTTAAATGTACTTATTACATGTAAGGTGTGACTGTGTTGACTTTTAAGTGCACTAGATATACCTTGGCAGGAATCTGAACATGTTGATCTGATTTTGACCGTTGCAGTCACAGAACGGCAATATTTCTGGTAATTCAACCTAAGATTCTTTAAAAGTGCCTTTAGTACTGTGGATTATAAGTTTGAATGAAATCTGCAAAGAGCAGATGATCATGAAAAATTCTATGGAAAACGTTTATATTTATGTAAGACTTGCTCCAACCCACCTGTTATTGACCCTGAGTTGATTCAAACCTGGGATAACTGAGGAAAAACACTAAAAGCACCACTGCCATTCTGACCCTGTCGTTCATCCTCCTCCCCCGACCCTGTCGTTCCCCATCCTCCCCCAACGGCTGCCCATTTTCCTCAGTCAGTGAATAATAATAATAATGTGTGGACTTATATAGCGCACGTATCCACCAACTGAGTGGTGCTCAAGGCACATTGTATTATTACCCCTGCTCATAAGGCTCATAAGTCATTCCTGAAACCATCTCAGCTCCCTCGGAGTATACAGCTCAATTGCTGCCATTACAGCGCATATAGGGCTAATCAACCAACTCTGCCCTCACAGGTACCCATTTAACCCCTGGGTGGAAGAAGCAATTATGGTTAAGTGTCTTGCTCATAGGACACAAGTGTCACGGCCGGGTTTCGAACCCACATTCTGCTACTAACACCTAGAACTTGAGTCCAGTATTAGCTAGACCGCTCGGCCATGGAGGAGTAAAGTTGCTCTTTGTTCCTTGCTAGATCTGAGATCATGACCTTTGTGGGGGCCAAGTCAAAGGTCTAGAAAAACAGCTTCTAGCATTTTGACCACATTGAAATCACTTGGTGAGCTTGTGCAACCCCCAAGGTTACAACCCTTTAACATTTCATTTTCTCATAGCTGAACTGGGAGAAATCCTTAAAAGAAAACCACCTATTGAAACAAGAAATATTGAACTTAAAGATAGTGAACTTGATACAGCAAGGTATTATTACTGCCAATAATTCAACAATCAAACAAAATAAACGGAGCGGGAAATGCTACATAACAGTACACAAGAACTGAAGGTATGTGGTAAATTCATCTATTGCCATTTATAAAGGGACGGCCAATCAGTGCTTATTACAGATCACATGACCACCCACATAATAATAATAATAATAATAATGTGGACTTATGTAGCGCATGTTTTCACCAAACTGGTGCTCAAGGTGCATTATATTATTACCTCTGCTGTTCAGGCTCATAAATCATTCCTGAAACCATCTCAGTTCCCTGGGAAGTATACAGCTCAATTGCTGCCATTACAGTGCATAATTATAGGGTTAATCAAATACAACAGCCAACTCTGCCCCTCACAGAGTCAAACTCGAAGTCAAAGTAAATGCCCCAGCATGCGCATTCTATTCTGCTCTGTGTTTTCATTTGACGACACACAACTTACATCACGATACACACATGCAAAATGCATTAATGTTTTCATCAATAAAGACAAGCAGGTATGAATTTAACCCTCCTGCACATTGAAGCCACTCCCCAATAACTAAATTATGTTGTTTAGCAACCTTTAGTACATACATGTACTGCCTCGCTGTCCTTTCCAAGTAATCTTACAAATAAACAGTGTGCCACCCAAGGCACACTGTAAATGTTTTGAACATATCGTGCAATGTATCGATGGGGAGACCACTTTTACCAAGCAATCTCAGTAGTGTGACAATGCACAGAAGGGTAACCATATGAGGCAACAGGTAATGTCTTGGAGTGGCCTGAATGGGTTGTTTCAAAATTGCAGTGTGTGTAGGAGGGTTTTAAGCCCCAAAAGTCACTGGTTTCTGGAATCAGACCTGTGTGCTGACATTAGTTTAATCCAATCTGCAAGCCAAAATTGCTAGATTGATTGGAATTCTACTGCACTGTTTAAAAATGGCTTTTTCACATAGGGGTATGAACGCTTGCCCTGATTTCTGCCCTCACTTGGTCACAATGCTTTGTGTATGAAAAATTTGGTCTGGTTCTAAAACCATGTATACGCATCATGTATTTCACTGTTGGCAAAAAACAACTCATTTAAAACTATTTGTGAAAACATGTCACCGCACTGATTTTGACGCCCACCTATGACCAGAAACCAGAGACGTTTTTTGTTTGGTGTTCGAAAGGCTGCAGCGAACACCTATTGTTTTGTACTGTTTTTAATTTTTTTTTTTAGTTATTTGGGTATGTGCCCAAAACACCTATTGTTTTGGTGCGTTGTCTTACGTGTTCGGGTATGTGCCCGAAACACCTATTGTTTTTGTAGGTTTTTGTTTCTTAGGCAAGTTCGCACAGTCTGTAAAACACCTATTGTTTTTTTCCTTCCTTTTTTTTTTTTTTTTTAATTATTTCTTTTACGTGTTTGAGCCGACAGTTTAACTCTTCTTCTTCTTCTTCTTCTTCTTCTTCTTCTTCTTCTTCTTCTTCTTCTTCTTCTTCTTCTTCTTCTTCTTCTTCTTCTTCTTCTTCTTCTTCTTCTTCTTCTCTCTTCTTCTTCTTCTTCTTCTTCTTCTTCTTCTTCTTCTTCTTCTTCTTCTTCTTCTTCTTCTTCTTCTTCTTCTTCTTCTTCTTCTTCTTCTTCTTCTTCTTCTTCTTCTTCTTCTTCTTCTTCTTCTTCTTCTTCTTCTTCTTCTTCTTCTTCTTCTTCTTCTTCTTCTTCTTCTTCTTCTTCTTCTTCTTCTTCTTCTTCTTCTTCTTCTTCTTCTTTTTCTTCTTCTTCTTCTTCTTCTTCTTCTTCTTCTCCTTCTTCTTCTTCTTCTTCTTCTTCTTCTTCTTCTTCTTCTTCTTCTTCTTCTTCTTCTTCTTCTTCTTCTTCTTTTTCTTCTTCTTCTTGCATAATTATTATAAAATCAATTGATGAGCAAGATGATTACAACAGGGTATTATGTTGATATTTTATGGAAGTCATAGGCCTTCCGTCAATAAATTATGCATGCTCTGTTTGGATACCTGGTCGCAATTCAGATATTAAAAGGCTTGGTGCTGCCATTCTTAAGGCCCCGCAGACATACGACCATGCTAGCAATGTATGGTGAATTAGGATGGAGTATCTCCTCAATTCAAGGTAAATTCAGGTTGAGTTATGTTGATCGCGCTTTCAAAATGGAAAATAATAGATGGCCAAAACTCTTGTTTAATGCGTCATATCACACTCTGAGTGAGCATAATAAACTATGCTGGAAATGGCTTAATCACATAAAGCAAAGTTTGTCGGCTGTGGGATGGACTATATTTTTAATAACAATCCACTCACTAAACTAATCTTGGTTAACATACATGTACTTTTAAGAAAACTCTTCATCAGGTTGAATTGAATGATTGGCTTAAAGGTGCACAAAGTAAATCTTCGCTGTCATTATGTCTCTCAAACAAGTACTGCTCTTGAACAATATCTTATCGATAGTACGAACTTCTCCGCGCAATGACAAAATTAAGGGCTCAGACAACACTTTACAACTCGAGAGATATATCCGCCCTGGTCACCAAATAATGACGTTGTGCAAACTGTAAAAGTAACGAGATGAAGATATTGGGCCATTTCATGTTTTATTGTACAGCATTGAATCACATTCGTATTAAGGAATTCATAGCCCTTGAAAATAATTTTTTTGGTAACAATATGGATTTGTTTTGGGAAATATTTATTTCAGGCAATATCGACTTAAAACTATACATGATGCTGGGTAACATGTATGAATTCGATAACACACTTGAAACATTCTTGATACATCATGTAAGAATCTTTTGACCAACCTTTGGGATGAGCGTAAGATGTTGTTGAATGCTATAAATTGATGAATTAACTGACAAGTTTTCTGTTCTATCTATAGGCCTATGTCACGCTGCATGTTTTTTTCCTTTTTTATTTTTATTCTTGTGTACTTTGTACTAGTGTTTTGTATTTTAATTCTTAGTTTATATTTATTGTTTATGTTTTGTTACTATGTTTAAGCATCCTTTCTCTATGGTTTTAAGGATATGATTGTGAAAGGAACAGGTCTTCTACCAAAGGCATTAGGCACAAATCCATCTAAAGATTTAATCCGTTCATTGTTTACAGTGCCTTTTGACTGGGGCCACCGAACTATGACCATCGACTCTGGGTGGAAACAGTTGCCTGTAAGCCGAATCTGCATCAGTGTCTTCACCGCGCTGCGGGCCTGTTGAAATGACTACCGCCAACACGCACAGAAACTTGAATGCCATTTTTTAGAAGACCGCCGAGCGTTGTTACGTAAGAGTTTGCGCCAAAGAGTTTTGCATGTCCTCCCATGAACTGGTTAATAAAGGAATTTAAACAAGTGTTTAAAACCATCCACACCAGGCCTATAGCACTTGTTTAAACCACTCCAGCCCATTTTATTCCCATTCATAAATACTTTTCTGCAGATTTCCACCTAGAAGCCCTGAAAATGTTGAAAACCTCGCCATTACGCCATTGGAGTGTCGTGGTTTAGGGGTCAAGCTTACCGGACTCAAGTTCTGGTGTTAGCAGCAGAATGTGGGTTCTGAATCTCGGCCGTGACACTTGTGTCCTTGAGCATGCAAGACACTTAACCATAATTGCTTCTCTCCACCCAGGGGTTAAATAACCCTGTGAGGGCAGAGTTGGTTGATTAGCTCTATATAGGGCTGTGCGTTGATATTTTTGGAACCCGACACCGGAATCAGAAAAGTTCGATACCGGATACCCGCTTACGCCCTTGTTGAAAACATGCCTCATTTGGTGTACAAATACATGTAAATGTTAACCAAATTTACCTTTATAATACATGAGGATACCATATTCAATTCGATCTTTATTAAAAGTATAACATTTGGTGCACAACATATTGTATTTATTGAAAGTTATTTCTGAAATTAAACCGTAAAAATTTATAAGTAAAGTGTCTGTCTTTAACAACCCAAGTTACAATATTATACACTGAACAAAAGGAAAGCTGACTGATCACACGCTGGCCGCACGCACGCCGGGTGCATCACACAGCTACAGCGGCCTCACACGTGACTGTGTCAGGAGTGACTACCGTACTAATCAGAAGACAATAATGTTCATGTCACAAAACACGTGTTGAATAATGTCATTGGTCGATCAAAGGCGATGTGGGCGGAACTAAGGCGATGTGGAAAAGCGATCCATGTTTCTTGCGCTTACGCCTTGCCGCCGCCCCTGCCTTCTAAATAAGGATATCCTGTCGACAGTGTACGCTATGTTTGCTTTTAGATTAAGGACATGATTTTATGTACTAAAATAATATTTAATATTATGAAACTAATAAACTGCAAATATTACGAATCTAAAATCCGAACTTGAATATTTCTATCACAATGAACTTTAGTTAAATGTCAATAAACCTGTCAAAAACCCTCATTTCCTGAAAAGAATGAATTTATATGAGACCTACATGTAGCTAGGAATAATTAAAACAACAACTACTACTAATTTTAAGAATTAAGATTATTTTCAGAACCCAATATTTCTCTTTCAATATCGGTTGCGGTTTACTGATTGTTACACATTGATAAGTTCACTTTATGGGGTGGCATAAAGTTATGCGGGCGTTCATTGCCAGGAATACCAGCATGTTCACGTTAGCAGGCGTTAAACAGCTCCGCTTTGCCGCGGACTATATTTCCCCGCGGTGGAAAACACCCGTTCGGAGGGCACTGGCGTTGCTGGAATACCGAGATATTTCTTGGCGATCCTTTGGGTAACTTATGGAAACCGAAATGCATTTTGACCGCCACCATTGACATGGATCATCACTGAGCCCGCTGGTTTAGTGCGTAGATATTCTGCAAACTGCCTCCAGGAGATCTGACAGCAGCTTTACTGGTGTCCTCCGCCGCCAACTGCCGCCCTCGTCGCAGGATTGCCACTACCGTCCCCGCCTCAGTGGTTGATGCACTCATCCCACTTAACAAGAACTCCATCGCTGAAGTTTCTTCACGAACTTTCTCCGTCCGTTGGCGCTTTGGGGTGGAGAAGACGCCGCCTGATCATCATATCACTCAACACCACTTTTTTATTAGGACAACATAATGCATGAACCTCATAATATAATCCCTCTATTAACGCATCATGGTGCACACCCAGTGCAGACAGGAAGCAGCAGTAATTGTCCCACTAATATAATCCAATTACTGTGATCACAGGGCAAACATTCCATCCTGAGCAGCTAGTTTGATACTTGTTTGTAGCATGCCGCAGTCAGGCTATTTGAGTCTTTATTGATTGGATACAATGTATCCAAATGTATGGAAAATGTCCGAAAAATACTACAAAGGCGTTATCAGAGAGTAATCTCTTAAATAAAATTGCTCCTAAAAGTGTAAATATTACATTGTTCAATAGTCAAACATTTCTGTTCACACCGCTGAAATGGTAAGTCCCGATTTTAAAAAGTCGCTTATTTGGTATCCGAACCAAAATGGAACCGGTAATGACAGTTGGCTTTGATACCCGGATACCGGCACAGCCTAGCTCTATATGCGCTTGTAATGGCAGCAATTGAGCTGTATATCTCTAGGAGCTGAGATGGTTTCAGGAATGATTTATGAGCCTTATGAGCAGGGGTAATAATATGCGCCTTGAGCACCACTCAGTTGGTAGATACGTGCCATATAAGTCCACACATTATTATTATTATTATTATTATTGTTTTGTGCGCTTTTGTTTTCCACGCTGAAAGGCCACATCTTAATTATTTCTAAGCCTTCTCAAGCATTGACATGAATTAAATATGAATTGTAACATGAATTGTAACTTTACCTTCAGGTGC
>CM055831.1:32613059-32663731 GCA_029582265.1 Zoroaster sp. YZ-2022
AAAATTTTGGGCAGGGGGATTTATATCCCAATAAGGTTTTATTTTAAAATTGATCCCCTCCTAAGTTTAATAAACAACGCAATTGTTTTTAAAAAAATTTAATATTGTTAATTAATACCGTGGGAAAATGAAAAATCCCGGGGGTAGTTTGAAAATAAAATTTTGGAATAACTGGACTGGAAAGGGGGTGATCCCCGGTGATGAGTCAACCAAAATTAGATCAGTTTTTGAGGTTGTAACCAGTTCTCTTTGTGCAGAATAGGGATGCATTTGTGGGCTTTTCGGATTTCTGTCTTGATTTTGCTGAATCACGATCAAGGTTTTGATATCTCGTTTGAGTTTCAAGGTTACGAAATGGGTTTCACTGGTTTGGGGAGTAGAAGATTGTTATAGTGTCCGTTGTTAATAATAACAAAAATTTGGGGAATATATAGGCACGTATCCCCCAAACTGGGCTCGGGCGCATTGAAGAAGTTCTGCATTTATGAGTCTGGTGGTGGGGAAAAAAGGCTCCCCTTCTTCTTTTTTTTAGTTATAACACGGGGGAATTTTTTTCACAAACAAATGTTTTTTCGGGTCGATGGGAGGTTCCCCGTCCCAAAGGTTGTTTGAACCGGTGAGTTGGGGCGCGTTGTTTTTGTTTCAACAAACACCCTGGTGAACTATAAAAACAGTACGAACTGTCTTTTCCCCGTAGTCGAACGGAAGATCAAAACCAGCAAAAGATTAACGTTAATAATCCCCACCCCAGTTGAGTCAACGTTTCTGCAGCTGTGGCGTACGGAGCTCGGGGAACTTACTACTTTTAGATGTCTTCACCTGGTTTACCAGGATCTCAAAAAGTCAGAGGGCCTTCAGAGCTCCAGGGGGACGATAAAATTTTTTAATTTCATTTTTATAAATATAATGAGATCAATGGTTCCATGCCATTACAAAAAATTTGGGACATCTGTGTTCTTTATCTAGCTATGCGCCCCCAACGACTGCAAGTTTAGCTGGGTCCGGCCTCCCCACAAAATACCAAAGAGGAATGCGCCAAAACAAACATAATAATAATATCAATCTTGAGGGGGGCCCCTTTAAATAAACCCCATGGCAACCAATGTTAAAAAACTTAGGTCGGCGGGGGGTCCCGTCTGTGCAAACAGTGTCCGGGAATTTTCACAGAGGTACTAGAACTATAAAATCGGGGGGAAATTTTAAATTTTCCAGCACGGAACAACAAACCAGGGGAAGTTTGCAAGTTCGTAAAAAACAGACACTCAAATTGGGAAAAAAGAGTTGGGCCCTTTCAGACAACCTTTTTCGCCCAATCAAGGGATGCCACCGGGACCCGGGGGCAAACCCAAAAAAAAAAAAGGGCGGGGTAAAAAGTTTAATTTAAAATTTTCAAAAAATTTTTTTCTCCCACGCGTTTTCCCCCTCTTTTATATCGCGGGAAACCCGGGTATTGGGCTACCGGCAATTTCATCGGGCAAGCTCGGTGGTCGGGGGTTGAGACGTCTCTGGGGGGGTCGTGGGTTCGAATCCCCGGGTCGCCTGTGTGGTTTTTCACGAACCCAGAGATGAGTATGGAGTATGCAGTGCCATACACTCGGTGTGGGAAAAATTTAAAACAATTTTAACGTTGTATTTTCCCAATCCCAAAATTCCGTTGCCAATTAATTTTTTCCAAAAAATTTTGATTCGCCAATATAGCCAAAATTTTCGGGGTTTAAGGGAAAAAAGTATTCCACTTGCATGTTATAGATGTAAAATGGCACTAAAAGAAACAAAGGCGGGCTCGCTCGTACGCAAAATGCACGAAGATATTAAATGTTGGAAGCGAGTAAAATCTAAACGATCTTTACAATATAGTGATGAAAAGAATTGTTGGAAAGAAATTTCTTTATGGATTATAAATTATGAACGTTGCGCCGCTGGGGCATACGGAGGAGGGTGTCGAACGAACGTTTTACACGCGCTCCGCTACTTTCGAAGCTGTGTTTTTGCTAAGGACACGAGAAGCGTAATGTCTTGTTTATCGTCAAAGCTTCGTACTTTAAACTCAAAAGGTTTTTCTATAAAATTTTTTTTCTGCATTTTACAACATCAGAGTTTACTGCTTTTTAACCTCTGGGTTCCTCTTTGCACGACGGCGTTATGGATTTTTTCTTTCATTTTATAATATTTTCTCCCTGTACTTCAGTCACAGAGTACAAATTCTTCTTGGTTGATGTAACCGTGTTCTAAAGAAGCTTTACTAACGTGGTTTTCAAGTACGTGTTGGTTTTCTCAACATACAAAATTCGTATGTTCATCGTGTTTTTTAGCTTTTTTTTTTATACAATTTTATTTTTTTTCGTATCTGACTGACTGCTTGCGCCGTAACCCCAAAGCTAAACCTTCTGTGAATCCTACCGGCGATGATACGACGGTAGTAGTATACTAACTATTCCGATGGCCCCGCCCCCATACAACCCAATCCTGCGAGAGATTTCTACAACGTTACCGGCGTTTATGATTTTATTATCATTTTTTACTATACTTCGCTTCGCGTCGTTTATTTCGACTCGTAATTCTTTTGAATATCGTAAATTGTTTTACCAATCGAGAATGATTTAACGTCATTCGTCAAAGGGGGTAAGTTTGGATAAAGTGGCCGTTCGTCGATTCTATAGGCGCGCTCATTATATTTATTATTATAGAAAAGATTTTAATTTAACATATTGATTCTAACTGAATCAACTCATAACAAGATTCCATCATCTAAAGAGGCCGATTAAATTTTGGGTTATATATCGTTTAATTTTTACGACCGTCTAAATTTGAAACGTAGCACAATATGTATTCTATATATATCGTGTTTCAACGGCAAAACTAAAATTAGCCCTATGGGGATCCAAAAAAGATGTGTGCTGCTACCATAGTGCTTAATTCCCATCAAAAGAATATGAATTATTTTCACCACGTTAGTTCTAACGTTAAACGTAATAATTGACGTGCTCTAAATAAAGGAAACATTTAATGAATTTGAAAACTTCAATATAATTTAACTTCTAAATCTCTATAAAAAACATGGTTACAGTCAGTGATCGTTAACTAGATTCAGTATGTGCCCAAATTTAACATATCTTTCGGCTCGTTATCATTAACATGTTTCAACAACATTTTTTTTTCACGACTCGGTCCGTAAATACTCGCCATATTATATATTATAAATTATTTAATTAGACGGTAAACTTGCTATTTTATATTGAAAGGCAGATTTTTTTTGAATTTAGAAGACCAAAAAACCGCTTCTACAAAAACTTTTCTAACGTTTCGTATTTTAAAACACATTTCGTATTTTAAATGTTGAATTTCATCATCGAGAAAATGAAACTTTTCATCTCGTTGCGAGAAGGAATATAATAAATGTTGGGGAGCGTAATCTCGCGTCGTTGAATGCGTGACGAAACTATCGGATTTTTATATAACCGACCGTGAAAATACTACCAGTACGTGGGCGCGGTCGTAAAGCAAGAAAAAAGGGTTGTTTAAAAATATCGTGCCATCCGGGGAGTACAACGTCGACTTTTTCGATTAAAACCAATCGCTGTAAAAAATTTCATCTCTGTTTAGATATCCGTATGTTCATAATTCTTCACCTTTCGTCAATTCTTCGCTTCAGCGATCGTTCTGGCTATTCGTTTGTACGCTTCACGTCAGCGCGACTCGGTCCCGTAAATATCGCCATATTTATATAATTTCAACATTTAAAATAATGGGGGAAACGTGATTATGTATATCTCTTTTTTAGCTATCTCTCAACTCTCAAAAACTCAACTCATTAAAAGTTCCGAGTCGTAATTTTTTGCTAATAGGATTTGCTTACTATTGCCGAACATGCTTTCACCAAACGACTTGCGTCTCACCAAAGGCAGCGAGTTTAAAATTATTACAAACTTTTCCGTTAGGGAAATAATAGGTATCGGTCGTATTAAAAATTTTGATCGCGTGAATCGTAAAAAAATTTAAAAATTCTAAGATTGTACGTCAATTTTGTTGAATTGTATTCTCCCGCGGTTAAAGAGTTTCGCTATGCAACCCCAATAAATTAGCCAACCCAGATGTGTGGTATAAATTTAACGCTCTTGTTCACTTGAGCTAATAATGTGATACGTGTATTCACCATTGGATTTATCGATTCTAAACGTGTTATCCAAGGCTCATACTTTTAGTTATCAATCTCGATAAATTTCAACAATGTTGTAAAGGCCCGCTTTTTCAATAATTTTACTTCACCTTCCGATTCACCAACCGTACGAATTAGTATTCTTTCTTTTTTACGTATGTTGTAATATCCCACCCAAATGTTTATTAGCTGTGTAATTATAATCAGTTACACTCGCCGATTATCGATAACATTTGCCCTAAAGAAATCGATCCACCTTCTTTAACTGCCAATTTCGATTTCAAACGTATGATACATTTTATTATTAAACATTATATATAACTTTTCCTAATAATAAATGAGCGCTACCGCAGAAGCACGTTTCGCATTTAGCATTCGAGGAAGTAATTTTACGTATTCGTACGAGCAATCTGGAAATTTTAAAGCGCTCTCTCTCGATTTTAACGATGGCGATTTAACGAGATATATACATTTACGTAAACTCGAGTTTTTTAACGTTCGTTTTGTAATAACGTTTTCAACGACTACAAAGCTGCCTCGCGTTAAAAGCGACGACGTTGTGAGACGTTGGTATTCTAAACCCACTCTTATTTTATCAAAATCAAATATAAATTTTTAGACGTGCAACTGCGCCACGACGAGGTGCGGCGTGAGTTATCAACATTTAAAACGTCATTTCAAACCCGATGATTCGTAGTTTTTTAGATTTCGTCTGTTATCAAATTGGGACGATTACTCAAAGAAAATGAGCTGCCCACATCTTTCCAAAATTTCTATAGCGTTTGCCAATAATATAGACGTGAGGCGCGTACCAAAAAAATATGTAAAGAATTTCACCTTTCTCAAACCCCAAATTGGAAACAACGAGTCAGTTTAAATTCAAACGGATTGGGACAACTTATTATAATGGTTTAAGCGGTGCCCAATAACAACTACGATAAAAAGAAGTTTGAACGATTATTTCTACCGAGGGTGACCGATTACGATTATTACAAAAACCGCGACTAAGATGAGTTTTGGAGACCAATCGCAAATATCGACTCGATCACATTCATTACACAATCTTCAACGGAGCTTCGCTTGGTCAAAATTTATAATCGGTTGTATCTAGAGGTTTTTACGGATGTTGGTAAGCAAACGAAATTAACGACTCGTTAAGAACGTACGTTTACTGATTTAGGGGCATCAAGCGCAAGCAAGCGAAAAGCTCATTTTTTAGCGGGTGGTGCGAGTTTAGACGCGCCAACGCGGAATTTATATAAATATAGTGAGAAGCGAGATTGACTCTCTCGGTTGATTTACGAGCTAGCATTCAACGATATCAAGATGTTTTACAATACGCTCGCATTAGTGGTTTAAACTTTTGTCTAGGGAAAAATTATACATGATGCCTAGCGATATGAATTTACGAATAGGTAATTATGCAGGGATACAACAATAATCTGTGGTGCGAGCTGAGCGGTTTTATCTTTAGGTTCAGAATTTAGATACAAATTCAACGCCCGTTGTTTTTGCCTATTTTACCTTTGCTTAACGACATGAATCAATTTTAACAAAACTATGTAAAAGAAGATTTAGAAATCTTCTTCTACAATAACTGTGCTGGGCAACGGACGCTACGACGCTGCAAGCGACTCTTTCAGAAAGATGTGCGATAAAGAAGTTATGCGATGCTGGTCATCAAAAAGCAGACAGCCGGTGCTAGGCGTTATGATTGGTGTTTAAAAACACACTGTTTTGACGCCAGATCAAAGACGGAAGTGGCGGCTAAAACTATACTGCTGACTCACGCTTATCGTCAACCATATAATGTTCCGCCGTCCACGCGACAATGCTGGAAGCTGTTTTTAAATAACAAACTTACAACCGTTCCGATAATAGCAGCGGTAAAGCGACTAAGCTTTCGCTCCCAATTTAGATAATACATTCGCTAGATTTTTAATGTTTTTATATCCACTTTACACCGCCGCTCCTCGGGGTGTTGACGGGTGGAATAGGTTCTGTAGCAGCGGTTGAGGTTGGTTTGGGAACCACAACGTACCGATCGGTCATTTAACGATAAAAGTAATGGTCAAGTACTAAAGGCTGTTAATATACTGATAATCGTTACACCTTTCTCTAAATAAAAGACATTCTTTCACCCAACGTAACGTCTATGGTTTTTATTCTATATATAACGTTTCTTTAAATTCTATTGAGTTGGCTACTATTCTTATAATCAAACTTGTTAATTTGTTCTTTAATCATGTGTTTCATCTAATAATTCTTGTTCTCGTTGCGCATAAGTTGATCTATTGTGCATTTTCATCTCCTACGTCGTTTGTTAGCAATTCTAGTTCTAATTTCGGTTTAATTCCTCGTTACGTACGTATAAATCGGCTTCAAATTTAATTTTGTCCTTGCACCGTTTTCATAAGATCTGCGTAACCCCTTAGTTCGCGGAGTATATTTCTTTCACTCTCAGGTTTCACGTTTTGCGTATAAAAATTAATAAATCAACCTTCAATCGTGTCTAATTTTCTTTACCTCTTAGATCATCCATTTCGATATCGCCATTAACATTGAATTCTTCTTGAACGGGCGTTGTGAGGGGGTGTTGTTGGGTAACTTTCGACTTGGTTTTTCTAACTTCGATAGACTTTCTCTAGTTTTTTTAAAGTTTCATCTACACATTTTTTTGTATCTTAACTTTTCAATACTTTTCCTAGTCTTTTATACCCAATTGTTCTCTCATGAATCTAACCTGGCTAATAGCCAGCTTTAGCCGCTTCATTATTATTGAATTTAACGTAAGAAAGGCTTTTTTGTTTTGTTTAGCAATCGTCAGCGCTTACTTTTCCTCGTTCACTAAAAGTATAAAATATACCTCCTCTTCGTCGTAACAATTGAAAATTTTCCCAATCTGGTCATTTTGTTTTAGTTTCCAGCCTTGTTCTTTTACTACTGTTCTATAAAAGTCATCAACTCGTGCACTATTCTGATGATCTTACACAGCATTACCGTTGGTTGATTTTCTAATCGCACCTAAACTTTTTGTTTTATTTTGTTCTCTAATAAGAGACATATTCCCTTCATCACTTAATTCATATTCTTCACTGCATTGTCGTCAAAACATTTCATCCTCTTTCAAGATTTTTGTAATAACGAGATCACTTCTAATAGAATCGTGCCTCCTTCTGCCATTTACAATTACTTTTATATTTAAATAATCTCCAACTCATGTCCTTCTCCTTTCACTACCAATAATGATAATCATACTAATCTCTCCGTGTTTTTTGTTGATCTTCGCTAAGAACAAAAATCTTTCTAATCGCAGTTCTTGTCGTAAATCGAAGTAGAATTTAATTACGTGTGTATTTAGCAACTCATGCAATATTCTGCATCGCTTCATTTAATGTTGTTATTAAAAAGTTCTTATCGCGCCCGATTCTTTTTTGTATTTTCTCATTTAAATAATCTATATATTTTAAACGTTTTTACTAAATTCGTCTCTAGCTTTCGAAAGATGTTTCCAATCGCTAAAATCATTATCCGTTTACGTTCTTGCACGCAAGCGTCATTAACCGCGTTGAAATTACTAACATAAAGAGACTAGTCCGGTAAACGCTATCAGCGTTAGTTACAGCGCCTCCAACCATCATCGCTACAGATACCATTTTCTTTTACAGTTGTTAAATATAGTTTTACGCAGCTTATATAAAAATTATTATTATATTTAACAACATTAAATATGACAGGTAATACGTACGGGAGATACGCTAGATCCAAACAGAAGACTAGAGAGACACTCGAGGCGTAAAAGGAATGCTGCGCCAAAAAGTCGTCATTACAAACAATCCGGTACCAATAAACGATCAAAATCAATTATTGACGGTTCGTTTTTCCAAATTTAGGAATGAACGACGTCATCGTTTCCGAAATACAACCGCGATTGGCTTTCCAACATTGAACTCGTTAGCGTCAACGATAACGAAAATAGAAGACGTTGGTAAAAAACATCGGTGGAGAGCTGTATCGTAAAACACATAATCATTAAAATGGAGGAAAATAAGAATTTTTAGTTTGAGAACGTGCGGATATTCTGGTGTTAGCAAAAGACGAATGGTTGACCAAAGATCAGCGCGAAAATTTAGTGCTTATCAAGGAATCGAAGCACTGAAAACGTAACTAAAATGAGAATGAGACGCTAGCGATAAAGGTTTCCCGCGGGCAACGGTGGGCGGACTTGAAGCTATCACGCAGACGCGTATAAAAATAGGTATGCATTCCGCTGGATTTGAAATTTTTAACCGATCATCAACTCACTATCTGGGGTCGGGTTATGCGGGATCGAGTGGACTTACGAACTCGTGTTTAATAAATTTGAAAATGTGGATCAAAACTTACCGACGATAACGCAAATATATGTTATAACAGAATTTCTTTAGAATTTGATTTGTTCATACTTGAACTCGCTAGAACAATTCAGAAATCAATACTACAGCGATAGAACAGTCGAGTATATTGTTTGATCGCGTACTGAGACAGAGCGTAACGTGCAACAAAAAGGTACAATGTGGAATATAAATTAAAATACTCCGGCAAAAAAAGTATGAAAGGAATATTGTTTTCTATTCAAAAAAGAACCCGGACGTGAAAGAAAGCAACAAGTTTTTTATAATCCGAAAATAACAAGTTAGTATTACTATCGAAGGCGTTCCCAATCAACTCTACGCGCACGGAATGAAAAGATATCAACAATGGGAAAGAGATTTCAAAATTTCGGCGATTCGAGAAATAACACGCTATACGGGGTTGTACAAGCTCTAGATTTATCAAACGTTAAACTATTCCTGAATTATTTACTTAATCGATACGGTTTATTTTTAGATTTAGAACACGAGTACCGATAATGTATTTTGGTAAAGCGAGGCGAGTACAAAACTTGTCCGAAGGAATTCAAAACAAATTGAAAAAGAAGCGAGTGCGGGTGAACTAAACATGTATACTTTTATTATCATGGACGCGCAACTAAATATTAGAAACTCACGTTTCGAATCGGTTGATTATTAAAAACGTTTAATATTAAAAAGAAAAATGTTACTTAAATATCCACGCTGCGTTAATTTGTGGACAAACGGGGTGTGGTAAAACTGGTTTGTTTTAAATTTATTACAAAATGAATATTTTAAATATTTTGAAAATATCGTTATATTATGCCCTACCATTTTCAACAATGATGCGTAAAAATAGAAAATGGGGTTTCTAAACGACGATAACGTACACGTTAATGATTTAAACGACATATCGCTGAATAGGGCTATACAAATTTATAGCGACGCTTTCAAAAATAAAGAAACGTTGTTTATTATAGACGATTGCAGCGCGAATAAACAGTTGCATTATAAAAATACGACGAGAATAATAAATGTATGATTACTCAATTGGCTTTTAGCGGTAGACACCGACATACTGTTGTTGATTCTTTCACAAAAATATAATAGCGTGTTGAAAGATTTTAGAAAAATGGGTTTGTTTTATTGTAAAGATAGAGACTCGTACGAAATTGTCTTGGAAAATGATGTCCAACTCGCGAGTTGAGAATGGAAATTCATGAACAATTAAAAAGAGTTAAACGTCGTAAATTAATTTTAAAAACAGATCAGCCTACCAGTTATGAAATACGTGACTGAGCAATTACGAGTTGGTTACCCATAGGTCAAGAGCAATTACGAGTTGGTTACCCATAGGTCAAGAGCAATTACGAGTTGGTTACCCATAGGTCAAGGGTAATTTAATAAATATTATAAAGCATATTTATAAATATGAATGCTGAACGAGTATTTACGAATATATCTGTTGAACGAGTAAATGATTTTATATATAATCTTAACCAACTCGTGACCGAAAAAAGCAGAAATTGGTACAAGTATTAAACGATAATACTGAAAAAGTAAAAGGTATATGTCATGACAGATGCTGAACGAGTAAAAGATCTAATGTTAAATCTTAACGAGCTTTTTAAACGTCGATGGGTTATCTAAAACTAATTATTGGTTCTATATTTTTTAAATTTTCATTATTCTTCTAGTACGTATAATAAATGGAAGAAGTACATAAGGTATTAAACGAAAATATACAGACGCCACTCGTTAACGAAAATATCAACGACGATGGCTTATTGAAAAAATTACGTCTTTTATCGGTCGGGAGGAGACTCTAAAGTTTTCGGTAAAGAACTAAGCGTTGGGATTTGAGACGAGCAAAACGAAATATTTCCCATATTTGAAACTAAATAGGGAATATTACTCAGTCTTTAGGTAGCGCCATATAACGTTATACGCTAAACTATTGGAGCTTAGTTTAAATCGTATTGATTTGTACCATAAATTTCAAATTGATGATGGTGTAAATTAATTTTCAGATTTAGAAAAGATCCGATCATTAATAGTTATCGCTTAAGTTGTGTGAAATATACTACAAGTATGGTATGTTTCTCGCTCGATCAGCGTTCATGGCAAAAAAGAAAAAAAAACATTATCTTCAATTGATAATAAAAAGCGATGGAAACCAACGAGCAAATACCGAAAGGAGATTGCGCATAGAATAAAAGTGATCCAAAACCGGCGACAAAAAAAAACCCAAACAGGAGTCGCATTCTGGCTTAAAGACAGAAAAAACTACAACCTAAACCCCGCGAAAGCGTTAACCGTCATAGCGAAGGTTATAAAAACTATGAGCGATGAAACGAGTTACAATTATTTTTATATTGCGTTGGGTTATTTATGTTGGAGCTTATTTCTTTGTTTAGCTCAGAACCAACATTTAAAACGAACCGTTAAACTCCTAGCGTTAACAAACCTAGCGTTTCACCAAAAACTAAATGTTTTGAAATGGAATAAAAAGTTTTTTTTTTTATTTAACGATTATAAAAACATGTCTTCAATGCTATAAATACGAAACGATCGCTTGATACAATTTATCACAGCTCAGTTATGACTCTTTAGTTAATTTGCTACAGCATGCTAGGTGAAAAAATATTTAAAATGAAAGGAGCCGAAATGAGAAAATTGGATATAAAAGACGGGTTAAACTAACCGCGACGATTGGATTAAGCGGTTGCGACGCAGGTTAGTGACGAAAATTTTAAAAATTCATATGCCCGCCGAATAGAATGTTAAGAATAATATTTATAAATATTAAATGGATGAACGAAAACTATCCAGCATATTATAGTCCGAGAGGATACTACAAAGGTTAATCAGCAATCAGCAAGCTAGCTGAAACGAGAGTAAATGTAAAACTCGTTCGACGATGGATAAAAAGCAAGTGGCAAGTTGTTTACCCTATCCTAAAATATGTTCCGAGACCAACTAGTAGTAATAGTACGCGGAAAAACCAAACGAGGTTCATCAAGCGGACTTGTTTCTTCCGCGACAAAGGGCGGTAGGTACGAATTACGGTACGCGTTAACGGTCGTAGATGAAGCTAGCGGTTTAAAAGCTGCAGTACCTTTAATCGATAAAACAACCGGGAGTAAGCGATGCTTTTGAAAATTTATAAACGACCGCCGTTGATTTGGCCTAAAATTATAAAAGTCACGGAAAAAATTCTGAGCAGCGTTAATGCTTTTTGACGAGCATAATGTAAATCAGCGAGGAGAAGCTGGTAATCACAGAGCTCAGGTATCGTTGGAGATTTAATAGAACTTTGAGCGAAAAATTTTTTTCGCATCAATTAGAGTCAAGAAATTGTTACCAATACGAGAAATAGAGAATGGGTTAAAGATTACCGGCGGTTGTAAGCGTTAAACAACGAGACGACTCGACTGATTAACCCAAAACTAAAGACGCTATTAAGAAAATAGCGTTGAGCAAAATCCAGCCTCACCATCGGTTGTAAAAGAATGAAAAAAAAATTCCCCTTTCTGGTTCGGTATTTATACGCACCCGGTGAAGCTGAAAAGATACGAGACGTGGGCGACCGATCCTATATGGAGTTTAAAATTTAGAAATATCTAAAACGATGAAGGCTGCGAAATCAACCCATATTGTATTATGTAGCTCCTGCGTCGCTAGGCGTTTTAGAAGGCCCACGTAGTTTTGTAAGAAGAAGACAAATTATTCCTAGAGATACGATAGATGGATACAATCATTCGTCGTTAATCGAGATTGATTACCGTAAGCAAAGTGTGTATTCCGTCTTCTAAATGTTTCTTTCTGGGGAGATAGTGATATTTTATTTATTTGAGGTTGTATATAGTCTATGGGTTTACGTGCCTTACTAATAAAATTCATGGGGTGACGTAGAGTTTTTTAATGATAAAACTTGTTTAAATTGCTCGTGTTTAATATCTTGTTCTAAAACTTGTCTTTTTTAACTCCTTTAGCTTTTCTTATTTCAGCTTTATCTGAAGTAGTATCGAATACATTTGGGTCTTAAACAAACAACTTCAGAAATTACAGTTTTTGGACTCGTCTTTAAATTTACCGATCACTTTTTGTTTTTTCAAAAACAGAAAATGACTCTTATCGTAATTACTAAAAATCGTACAAATGTTGTCTTTTTCATATCTTTGTAAACATCTTTCGTTTTAATTTCCAACAATAAGCTATCCGTATCCGTGTAAATCAACTCGCAATTGTTACCATATTGCCTTTTTAAATGATTGTAATAAAACTCGTACATGTAAACCTTTATAAAATCTAGTATACTCATTCCTACGTAAATCCGGGCGGTTGAGCTTGAGTTTTGTTTGTGCATGTGAATAGCCACTAGATCGTTATCGAAAATCTAGCCTCTGCAAAATTTTTTGAACGATGAGCCTGCAATTTCATTTTTCCCGCTTTTGGATCGTTGGATTGCTTCAAATTTACGTTAACGCGATTTCGTACATTTTCCATCGTCTTTCCAAAAAAGAATTGTTCATCAGTTTGTACAAATCTTTTTCAAAATCACTCGTCGCATCTTTTCTAAGTTGAGTGTTTAAATCAATGTACGATTTCATCAACATGATTCGTCAAACTCTAAAACTTTGTGAATTTTAGTCAGTTTTTCATGGAGTTGTAAATACAATAGTAAATTACGATAATGAAGCACGTAGTTTTTTTTTGTCGTATAAATTTGGAACTAGTTTAGTAACGTTTGGAGCGGGTTTATCTTTTAGTAAATTCTTTTGATAGTCGCTCATCCATTCTTTCTGTGCTGTACTATCAACGACTCTGGCGCGAGTGGAAAACGCGTTGTGAGAATCGTAATTCTTTGGGATGTTCTAAATCGTCCTAAAATGTATCCTTTATTGTTTTAAACCCATCTCTCGAGTCTGTCAATTTGTTTTCGCGATAACCATTTAAAATTACCGGTTGGTAAGGTTGACTCATGGCAAACCATTATAAAATTATTAGCGTCCAAGTACGTAATGTAACTCGACGGTTTAGACTCGTCGTAATCGTCTAAATATACATTATTTGCTTTTACGTATCGTTTGGTCACCATGCACGTTCCTCCTCGCGTACCCTTTTCTGTTAACAAATGCATGTCGACATCTGTAAACAAATCTAAAGTTTGTCTCGAATGTTTTAATAAAGCGTCCCAACTTAGCCCAGGACTTGTATAATAATGAGCCGGATCTAATCCATAATTTTTCATACAAACATTTCTAAAGTTTTCAAATACGTCCGCCAACAAGCAAGTATCGGTACGCACGTACAAATCGTGATAATCACCCAAGTTTTTACAACCAAACTGGTTGTAAACGTTTTTAGCGTGCTCGTATTGAGAGGTGGTAATGTTACTATCGTTTAAACTGCTGTAAAACGATTCTATCGAATTGGAAGGAGCGTTTCTAAGAAACGCTCAAAGAGTCCATGTACTGTAAGGATAAATACCCTTGCTTTTAAAAGATTGAATTTTTTCAAATTGGGTTCTAGTTTACTCGTTGTTGGAAAGAATCGTTTGATTGTACGAGTTTGTCCAACGAAGCTAGTAAAAATTGAGCGCTGTCTATAAATCGTAGTTGATTAATACTAAGAAATATACTTTTCGATATTGTTTGGAATACACTTTAAATTTCCCTCGATGAGACCGGCGCACTGCATAATGAGATGAGAGTCGTAACCTCGCAAATTATGAAATACGACCGGAATAAACGTTTTCTTTGGTTTTAAACTGAGTTGAAAATTACATTTATTATGAGCAGCGCCTCTATATTTTCCGGTAATGTGACAATGATCTCTAACTCGAGTAAACTTGTTTTCAGGGTCATTAAAAAACTTCTTTTCGCATACCCAACACTCGCTAGCAGAGTCGTAATCTCGCCAGTCTTCTTCAGTCATGTTTAATTTTTTAGGGTTTTTAAATATCTCGTTGATCTTTTCTTCTTCTTTCTGTAATTCATTTAAAAAATGTTTAGCCGCATCTTCTCCCCTATACGTAACGGGAGAGCTACTTGTACCGTCGCAACAAACAACGACTAACGAATAGCCGCAAACGACGTGTTCTTGTAGTTTCGTAGTATTGGTATCATTTACGTCGTCGGTCTTTTTAATAATACTTTCAAAGTCGGCGTATATTACGAATGGAACTTTCATCTTTTTATGAAAATTTATAAACTTTAATTTATCGTTTTTACCCTTTTCGGGCATTTCGATAGTCGTTGGTCTGCCGTTTATTCCCTTACACATTTTTACGTGTCTTTCTAGATACGCTTCTGTCGAGAAACTTTGTAAACATTTCAAACAAAAATGTTTACGATTCGCGTGTTTCGTTTGGTCGAAAAGTAATTTATTCACATCTTTAATGTAAACGTAGTGAGATCTAGTTCCTTCTTCTTCTTTTTTGTAAATCAATGGTAAATTTATACGATCTATCTCTGCGGGTTGATCGCTAACTCGATAAACCATTAATGTTTTTGATCACGCCAAACCAAAAACATTTATCGCTATATTGTTTTGTTTTCTACTCGTTTAATTGATTGGAGTTTGGCGCGTCAATGTTGTTAAAATTAAAACCATCATCTATGGGAGGCTTGCTAATTCTATCAGAATGATCAGACGCGGGAAAACGATGCGCGCGTAAAGCCCATCGCAAACAATCGTCGTCTTTATTTTTTACGTTGATGCAAGCTTTTTTATTTTTAATATAATCCCACAGATCGATATAAGAACCTCCTTTCAGAGGCTGAAAGTTGCCAATTATAACGTTCATTCCAACGATTCGATCTACGACCCATCCACTACCTTCTCGCGTATATATTTCTAAAACCTCTTGAATTTGTGAAAAAATACCATCTAATACATTTTTGATATCATGCGAGTTAAATAAAACAATTTGCCCATTATTATGAATATTTGGTTCAGCTATATCCACGCTCTCTGGTTTTACTTTAAGTAATTTAATGCACACATATATCATAAACTTTAACGATTTAAAATCTTTCAAGTCTTTAGTCAACTCGGCGATAATCTTTGGTTCTACAGCTCTCCAAAAAACATTTAAATCTTTTTCTTTGCTATGATTCAACGGAACCGTCATTAAATGTTGACGTAAATAACTACCACCATTAATGGTTTGGTTAAATCTCAACTTGGTTTCTCTATTGAGAAACCTTTTAATAGCGTTGATGTAGTCTTTTTTAATCAACCCCGATCTCGCTCCCGAGCCGTGTAACGGTAACTCAATATTTCCGAGAGCTATGCGCCTTTTCAATTCAACCAAATTTAACTCGTACAATGATTTTTGTTTATGGGTTTTTTTATAAAATTTTACAGCTTTGTAATAAACACGTTTTTTAAATCTACTCGTACCGTTTGAAATTATACGAATTTGTTTCTGTCGTGCAAAAATTTTCAATTCATCCAATGTCCATTTCGATAAATATTTAGTAGACATCTTTATTATTAAACAATATAATAGTTGATTCATTATCTCACTTTTACAAGTAACATTTTTATAAGGTACGATTTTAGCCTCATCGATTTTTAAAGTCTCTTTTAAAAAACCAGTAGTATGTTAGATGATGTAGGCCGATCACCTCTTAAGAAAATATCAGTTGGCTTTATCAATTATCACTTTTTATTACAATACGATTATAGCGCTTATAAACAAAAAGAGCTCCTTTGTGAGATTAAAATGTACTCATTCGCTTTTTAGCGTATTTTAAGTAAGATCAATTAAAATGTACTCATTCGCTTTTTAGCGTATTTTAAGTAAGATCAATTAATCTTACTTAATCTAATTTTTTTCTTTAGAAATGCGGTTTCAAAAATATCATTTTATAGGAGGTATGCCGAACGCCTCTTCAAAAAATCAGTTTTGTTTTTCCATGATAAGGAAAAAACTATTATTTTCTTGTATTTTTTACTTCTTCTTTACAATACGATTATAGCGCTTATAAACAAAAAGAGCTCCTTTGTGAGATTAAAATGTACTCATTCTCTACAATCGTATTTTAAGTAAGAATAATTATTCTTACTTAAACTTTTTTTTTTTTTTTTTTTTAGAAATTCATTTCAAAAAATCAGTTTTCTTATTACAATACGATTATAAGCGCTTATAAACAAAAGAGCTCCTTTGTGAGATTAAAATGTACTCATTCTCTACAATCGTATTTTGGAAAAAATAGATATTTCCATCCCAAAATATCATTTTATAGGGGGTCATTCACATCATCTAATAACATACTACTACAGGGAACATGCCCATAAGCACTTTTGAGATCCACTTTGGAGTCATATTTTTGGAGTCATACTTTTGTTTATTTTTTCCATGTTCGTCGTGATAATACAATGTCACACATTTATTTCCATGTTGGCAACAACTTAATCCATAATGGGTACAATAGTACATTACAGATTATTAATATTAAGCACAGTTGACAATATGTTAAGTGTACATTACAGGATTTATACATAGGAACTTGTCAGTATACATAGGAACTTGACAGTATTACCAACATGTAGGGGAAAATGAAGCATAATGCTTTTAAATCTTCCCCTATGACAGACAAAGACTTAGACATGACAAGGACATGTAACAGGCATGTGAGACCTGACTACTAAATAATTCATAACAATAATAACATTTTGATAATAATTTGAATCAGGTTTGTTTTTTACTGCATAGCCTATACATATTTAACAAGTATTGTTTAAGTTTTTTTGGAGAATGAACCAAGTGTAAGAGGTTCTTTTAGATCCGGTTTGAGATGATTCCAAAATATAATACCACGAGAAAATACACTGTTTTTAGATAATGACGTTCTGTTATAATTAATGTAAAGATTACCCTTCGATGCACCACGGGTGCCATATGTATGTACCGATGTCTTCCCAGCGCGTTATCTAAATGGGCAGCAAATTGTGGTGCGCTTTCATCTTTTTCAAGTTTCGGATCGAAATTTAAGTGTACACGAAATGTACACGTGATGTATAGCTTACACTGATCTTTGGAAAGGCACTAACACAAACAACCTGGGCCTACCCATTGAATTATTTTGGCGTGAAAGAAAAGTATTTTTAGTCATATGAAACGTATTGAAATAAGCCGTTGCGCTCGGATGACTTTCAAAAGCATACTTAGCTTTCAAACTGCAACTGGAGGGATGATTAATGATGTCTGGGGGTAACTTTGAGGATGTCTGGTTTTAATAGAATATTCCACTAAATGTACACTGGTGTATGACAAGAAACCATATAAATCCTGATATTTTGAGATATCTGCAAACACATTCTTAATATGGTTTATTTTTAAATAGGAACTATACATCTCAAATGGCATCTCAAATTACATCTAAATATTAAATAAATTCTTAATATTTATGATGTGGAGAAGTACAAAATGTACAAACTCTGCATCTACTGCATGCAAATACCTTTGCCTGGCGGGAAATCTCCTGGGTACTCAAAAGGTCACGCAAAGTGTAAACGAATCACATGGTCTAAACAAACACAGAAATAATGGAATCGGTGAATGTTCAAGTCATGTTTATAATTTCCTTCGCTTAAACTGTCTCATTGGTTATTTTATTTACTACCTAGGCCATGATATAGTTTGGAGATAACCTCTGCTTCATAATATATACATAATTATGTTGTGTTATCTTAAAGTTCATAAAATGTAATTAATTGTTCAATGTAAAATCGGCCATGAATACGAAATTTACGCATTTACCACTGATTCTCATTTTTGTATATTTTTTTGCCCACAACAGAAAACCCTGACTATATTTACCGTATTGACAAATGATACAAGTATGAAGATACGTAAATTAATTATAACTTTGTATTCATATATGCAGTATTAAAATCATGTAATATAGAAAAAGAATAATACAGAAGAAAATTTATGTGGCGAGTTTCGGAGAAGAAACAAATATGTATCACTTTTTGCTGACTATTCCGACAGCCCACAATTCCGACTGCCAACTCCGACAGAATTTATCAGCCTAGGCCTACTAGCCAGTTGTGTAGCTCATGGGGGATGGCAGCCCCCTTGCCCTCTTTTTGACATAAATTACGGAAATAAAGAATTGTTTCGTCTACGGAAAAATACTAGTTAAATAGAGCTAATATTCCAACTGCCCAATACACGTTTTCCCGAGTCTGACAAAAAAACTGAAACATTTACAGGACTTTTAGAAATGTTATCCCGACAAGAACCGGAAAGCACTAGAATATCCAGAACGGGTAATTAGTCCAACGCCTCGTTATATACATGTCAGGTCATCTGCATGTGTGGTTCGGAATTTAGAAACAATAGAATGATTCTGTTTTAGTTAGATAATTCAACCCAACTAATGGTTACATCCAATTAAAAAGCTCCTTATTCAAAAAGTTAGTTTAGGTGCATGATATATTTAATTAAAATGAGAAAATCAAAATTAAAATACGTTTTCAAACGCCAATGTTATTCATTTAACATAAAAAATGAACGTAAATCATAAACAAAAGCATGCAAAAAAATATCATTCTGAACTCGCATCGCCTTTACAATAACTCCCATCCCTTTATTCAAGACAACTATATCATTCTAAAATAAAGACAATGTGAAATGAATATCATTCTGAACTGCGCATCGCCTTTTACAATAACTCCCATCCCTTTATTCAAGACAACTATTTCATTCTAAAATAAAGACAATGTGAAATGAATATCATTCTGAACTCGCATCGCCTTTTACAATAGCTCCCATCCCTTTATTCAAGACAACTGTATCATTCTAAAATAAAGACAATGTGAAATGAATATCATTCTGAACTCGCATCGCCTTTTACAATAACTCCCATCCCTTTATTCAAGACAACTGTATCATTCTAAAATAAAGACAATGTGAAATGAATATCATTCTGAACTCGCATCGCCTTTTACAATAACTCCCATCCCTTTATTCAAGACAACTATATCATTCTAAAATAAAGACAATGTGAAATGAATATCATTCTGAACTCGCATCCCCTTTTACAATAACTCCCATCCCTTTATTCAAGACAACTATATCATTCTAAAATAAAGACATTGTGAAATGAATATCATTCTGAACTCGCATCCCCTTTTACAATAACTCCCATCCCTTTATTCAAGACAACTATATCATTCTAAAATAAAGACATTGTGAAATTAATATCATTCTGAACTCTGCATCCTTTTACAATAACTCCCATCCCTTTATTCAAGACAACTATATCATTCTAAAATAAAGACATTGTGAAATGAATATCATTCTGAACTCGCATCCCTTTACAATAACTCCCATCCCTTTATTCAAGACAACTATATCATTCTAAAATAAAGACAATGTGAAATGAATATCATTCTGAACTCGCATCCCCTTTTACAATAACTCCCATCCCTTTATTCAAGACAACTATATCATTCTAAAATAAAGACAATGTGAAATGAATATCATTCTGAACTCGCATCCCTTTACAATAACTCCCATCCCTTTATTCAAGACAACTATATCATTCTAAAATAAAGACAATGTGAAATGAATATCATTCTGAACTCGCATCCCTTTTACAATAACTCCCATCCCTTTATTCAAGACAACTATATCATTCTAAAATAAAGACAATGTGAAATGAATATCATTCTGAACTCGCATCCCTTTTACAATAACTCCCATCCCTTTATTCAAGACAACTATATCATTCTAAAATAAAGACAATGAAATGAATATCATTCTGAACTCGCATCCCCTTTACAATAACTCCCATCCCTTTATTCAAGACAACTATATCATTCTAAAATAAAGACAATGTGAAATGAATATCATTCTGAACTCGCATCCCCTTTTACAATAACTCCCATCCCTTTATTCAAGACAACTATATCATTCTAAAATAAAGACAATGTGAAATGAATATCATTCTGAACTGCGCATCCCTTTACAATAACTCCCATCCCTTTATTCAAGACAACTATATCATTCTAAAATAAAGACAATGTGAAATGAATATCATTCTGAACTCGCATCCCCTTTTATTTGCTTCCAGTACCCGCGTAAAAAATAAATAAAATAAAATAAAACAAAACAAAACAAAAATGGGCGTTAATGCACCGATTTTGAAGGCGACCTATGACAAGAAACCGGAGACTTTATTTTTTATTTTTAGGGATAAATAGAGAATTAACTGTTGCAAACTGCTTACCAACCTATATAAAGGACCTGTAGTATAAATGCAAACTAGTAGTTATTCGTTTCGAACCTATAACAGGTTCTTTCTCAAAGGCAAACTGGGATTGATAAATAATTAGTAGGGTGTTTGTTAGGGTGTTATTGAATATAAATTACGGGTAGTTTACTGTCTTAATACATGTACCACGAACAAAATAACGCGGGCATGGATTCACTGTATCTTTCCTAAGGTATTCATCTGAACATGCGTATGACTCTGTAACCCCTTACACTGCACACTCGTACACAAAACCCACACACTCACTCACTCACACAAATGCATTGTATTACATTGACCTCACTGTACGCTGTGTTGGCTACCGAGCGAGATTCAAACTAATTCGCCTTCTCTGTGGCATAAACAAACCTTGGGTGAAGGTTTGAACCTTCCTGAATCCTCCAAAAATCCATCAGTGCACTTTTGGAAACATCATGCATCTATCTTCAAAATGCACCATGCATTTTCGTTGATCTTTCATATTCAGCACTTATGGCCTGTACTTCTTGCCAGGTAGTAATTTTGTCCCATTTGAAAAGGTGGAAGTACCAGTTTCTGAAAGTGCTGAATTTGTCCAAAAAAGCGCCCCTTGGAGGATTTTGATGGATTTGGGGTGGTTAGGGTTAAATAACTAACCAATGAGAGTTTCAGCTTATCACGTTGTATCACTCAGGGGATGTGATTTGACAAAAGTAAAAAACAAAATCCTGAAAAATGGGTAGCGGGCCTGGGTCTCCCTTTGGTCTAGTGGACAAAGCCCGCTGAACCTCAGGCTCCTGGATGTTTAATTTTGGAGGATTTACAGACTCTCCACATCACAACAAACAAGGTTTGGACACAATACAGGCTACTTCTTTCTTTCCTTGGTGGCTACTTCTCTTCATTCAATAAAATTTTGAGGCAAAGGAAGATTTGTAAAAAAAAAATATATATATATATATATATATATATAAAATCAGGAAAAATCCTTTAAAAAAACATAGGCTTGTAATAAATACACAAATAATACAATTGAAAATAATAATGAATGCAGTATTTATGGTGAGATGATTTATTATTTTGTTTGGTTGAGTTTTTTTATTTTTTTACCTTTAATAACAAATCAATAATATAGGTTTTCCCGGCCAATTTCGGAAAAAAAATCATTCAATTTGATACCCGGCTCATTCAATTTCGTTTGAAAATAAATGCTCAGCTACATCAGCATTCAACAGTTAAAAAGAGTCATTCAATTTCAACACCTGAGCATTCACTCGACAAATAAGATCATTCAATTTCAAATGGTCGCTAAGTTCATTCAATTTCGTCAAATCCAGCAGCAACAGGCTGGTGCGCTTCGATGACTCTGAATTTGATTGCACCTATTGCGAAAATGTGGTAGATATTCAACATAAGAATGGTGATCTTGTAGTTTTGAATGCCTATAAACGAAATAGAATGAAAAGAAAGAAATCATGTGTGCACGAAAACGAAATTGAATGCAATAATATCGAAAGAGAAACCCTAGTTGGATTGAATTATCAAAATCGCGTGAATTTGAAAGCGTGTTGATGAAATTGAATGATTTTTTGTTGAAATTGGCCGGGAAAACCTATATTTTGTTTGGTTGAGAGTTTTTTTTTTTTTTTTTACCTTTAATAACAAATCAATAATAAAAAAAAATCACAAGGAAGCCACCACTTTATTTGCAGGACTACAAAAGGAATATCACATTATCATTTAAAGTAAAACAATATAAAAGGGAATACACACATCACTCAATATAGAGCGATAAGTCGCCTCAACATGAGATCTCCGACACTCCCTCAGACCCTATCATACCGAGACACGATGAGCTCAAAAAAATCGTAGGCTCTGAATAAAAGGGGTTAGAATCGACCGACTGACCGAGGTGAGCATGTGTCGTGGCAGATCAAGGTCATGGAGTGTCATTTGTATCTCAGTTTTGGCAGAGACTAGTAAGTGACATTTCTAAGTCTAGTCTCATTATTGAACAAGAAGAAAATATTTGGGTGGTTACCATATCTAAATTTGCTAATACAAAGCTTGGCAATCGCGATAACGTAATTAACAAACATATTATTAAGACATTTCATATTATCAACACCAAATATGACATCTTCGGCACTGAGAGTAATGTTGTTGTTGACATTGGAAGAAATCACGTGGTTGACATTGTCCCAAACATCTGATTTTTTTGCAAAAAAAGAAAAAATGATCAATGTGATCAATAACATTACAGGTGTCGCATATATTGGAGTCTGCTTTACCCATCTTATATAGCATAGTATTTGTTGGATAGATATTATGAAGAATTTTCCAGTTAAGGGATATAAGACGCGCTTCATTGGTACATTGAGGGACTCTCTTCCATATGTGGTCCCAATTAAAATTGTAGTGGGGAAATTTGTTCATCCAAAAGTTATAACAAGTTGGCACAATGTATGTTGATTCAATTATGATATTATTAAACACGCTGGCGTTGCAATTATGAATGCGTATGTTACTGAAATATCAGCGGTACCCTCATAAGGGACGAACCTTGTTTTCCAATCTATAGGAAGAGCATTGCGAATAATAAAATAATCAATAAAAGTTCTTGGGTTATGCGGCATACAACGCTGGATATATTGTGCCCGTATCATCGAACAGGTCATTAACCCTTATAAACCCCTTTCTAATCCAGTCACGCATATAAAGGGTTCTATATTGTTGAGTTGAATAACATTATTGTTCCATATGATTTCGGCACCAGTGTTTCTGATATCGTGATTGTATACAACGGGTTTTATGCTGAACCATGTTTTAATCAGAGATGAGTAAAACATTGGTAAGCTGTTAATGATACTGACACAATCGTTGTTCATATTGATAAACGAACAGTTACATTTGAATACATCAATATCAAGACCAATTTTGCCCACATGGTATAAAGCAATGTTTTTTCCAAACAGCAACGTTTTCATTCACAAGTTTCTTTATCCAGGAGAGCTTCAACGAGTTGAGAAAAGACTTAACATGAAATATTTTAATCCCACCCTTATCGTAATCGGAAATAACTGTTGTGCGCTTTACAGCTTCATTTCTATTCCAAACGAATTTTAAAAATAAGTTATTTAATTTTGTCACTACGTTGTCTGGAATATTAATAGCAGTAGCAATATATGTGAGTTGTGAAGCTAACAGAGTTTTTACGATTAAATTACGACCAATCATTGACAACCCTCTCATTTTCCATGCGCGAATGGATCTCTCAATTTTCTGCATTTTTTTCGTCCCAGTTACATATAAGTTTTTCACGAGGAATGTTCGGACTGAAAGTTATGCCCAGAATCTTTATGGTATTATTGGTTGGTTGAGAGTTGCTCTCACAGGCGTGTTTGAAACGATGACAGCAATTACTTGTGATATGTGGAGACCAAAACTTCTCTCTACCAACCCTGTATTATAATCACTCCACCATAAGAGTGCGCCCCCCCCCTCCCTTCAGCTTAAAGGGACAATATTGTCACGATCAGAGCAGACTTTTAACAGGGCATGGAATCGGTGTTAGTCAGTTGACCACAGTGACTGCAGATTACTGGCTCATTTATGCAGCAGCAATGGTAATATGACCTTATCAGTCACTGGGTTAATCTAATACTAGCACTCCGATTCCATGCCACGATATTATGAATTTGGGAAAAAGAAGAAGACCGCATGTAAACAGGCAACCTCCTCCTCCCCCGGGGTCAACCTCATTCTCCCCACTAGACCCTGGTCGAATAAAGGGAGATCCATGATGCTGATTGGTTACTACAATATAAATATGCAAAAACAGTTTGAATATTATTTTTCAAGGACACAGTATATCGAGGGCTTAAAACCAGAATTGTTTATGTCCAAAAATCGGCATTTTGAAAAGAAAAGAAAAAATGAGTGTAAAAGTTTGAATCTTTCTGAAAAAAAAATCAGAAACTCCACATAACTCATTTTTAGGCAAAAGTGAACATACCCAGTTCTGGTTTTAAGTCCTTGATATGACAAAATAAAGATTCTACCTGCAATGCATTGGATTTTGAAAATTTGGCTGGTCTAGTCCCCTAGACGAGGTTGGTCAACAGGGTCCCTTGGTTGTTACATGGGAGACATTATTATGCATTCATACGTAGGATATTCAACGATGCCTGGTTGTTGTTGATATAGACAGTTATGCGTAAGTGCTATACTAAATTAGGCTGTGTCCGAATGAAGCATTATTTTTTGTCACGGCTATGGCTACTGGCTGCAGTGGCTATGCTGAAGTATAGGAAAGTGAATAAAGAGTGATGGTGCAATCCCATTTAGTGATACTTCACCTCTGTTGACTTATTAAATCAGATTGTATTTTTAGTACAAAATGATGTTATATCCGTATCTGATTATTCCGGTATATATTTCTCCTGAAGACGATCAGAGCATACTGATCGAAACGTCGAGTTGTAACCTCCAGTTCTTTTCAGAACAAAAATACTACTCAATAGAGAATTTCACCTGGTGTCACCGCAATTAGTCTTACTTATCCTCTTCACCATGCAAAGCTACAAGTTTTACCTGTATATTGTCGGTGTGACAAAAATTGAGTGTAGGAATAATTGACCTTAGCTTAAGGTACCATAAATTGACCAATTGGTTAAAAATGTGGAGTTGGTTATTAAGAGACTGGGTCTAGGAAGTATAGGAAGAAATAGTGATCTACCCATAGCCGTAGACAAAAGCCGTAACTTCAGATACGGCCGAAGACTCTTACAGTCATCAACAAATATCAGAACACATGTATAACCCATTTTCGATGCCATAGCCGTAACCGACTGTAACTTTTGAAACGGTTTCAAATTACTGTGGTTTTGTTTTATTTAAACCAGTCTTGACTATGGAACAAAGATTTCATGTCCCAATGACACAAACCACATGAGCTGTGTGCAGCGTTAACTCGTCCATTAAAACGTGTAAGCATGCACAACGCGATAATACTGAATATCGCGATACCTTTTTTTTAAACGATTACGATATCGACAACCTTTTCAAGTTATCGAGATATCGGAAAATCGCGATTAAAAAAATATATCGCGATTAAAAAACCTTTTTACGGACTAGAATATCTTAAATCCTCGCTGGTTGGATTGGGAGATTTTTAAATTAAAGTGTGTATGTATATATATATAGTCTATATAGATGTGCTATACAAAAAGTATAGTATAATCTGAATTTATATCTGAATTTGTTTATCATAAAACACAAAGACACGTTGAAATTGATATGGAACCATACGGTTAAATGCTCCCAAACTAATCCATTAAGCCTTAAAATGCAAATTTAATTCTTACAATCGTAATCTTGCAAATTTTATAATCATGGATAGGCCTATAGACACCATTGTCGGAATTAATCGCATGAAATGCCTTCGTCCTAAAAGCAATACGGCACTCATTTATTATACTTAATATTCTTCAATATACTGACATATCGCCATTTTTCTCGATATGAAAAAAACTTTTTATGTACCGGTCGGAGCAATATTAAAGGGCAGTTTTACCAGTAGGCTCAGGCTGATGAATTTGGCTATATCTGGCGAATTTAAATTCTGTCGGATAAATTGGCAGTGGGAATTATATGACTTTGGAATAACCAACAATCCCTAAGTAATATATATTCTTCTTGCTTATTATGTTATTTTCTCCAAAAAGCCGCAAAATCTAGGCGGGGCTCGGCCTCCCCTGACCAGAATATCTTAAATCCTCGCTGGTTGGATTGGGAGATTTTTATTGTGTGTATATATAGATGTACTATATTTGTTGATGACTGTAAGAGTCTTCGGCTGTATCTGAAGTTACGGCTTTTGTCTACGGCTATGGGTAGATCACTGTTTCTTCCTATACTTCCTAGACCCAGTCTCTTAATAACCAACTCCACATTTTTAACCAATTGGTCAATTTATGGTACCGCTGAGGTCAATTATTCCTACACTCAATTTTTGTCACACCGACAATATATAGGTACAACTTGTAGCTTTGCATGGTAAAGAGGATAAGTAAGACTAATTGCGGTGACACCAGGTGAAATTCTCTATTGAGTAGTAACTAGTTTTGAAAAGAACTGGAGGTTACAACTCGACGTTTCGATCAGTATGCTCTGATTGTCTTCAGGAGAAATATATACCGGAATAATCAGATACGGATATAACATCATTTTGTACTAAAAATACAATCTGATTTAACTAGTCAACAGAGGTGAAGTGTCACTAAATGGGATTGCACCATCTCCCTTTATTCGACCAGGGTCTAGTTGGGAGAATGATGTTGCCTTTTTACATGCGGTCGTCTTATTCTTTTTTCTTCCAAATTCATGAAATTGACAATAACGTTTCATGGAATCGGAGTGCTATTTTTAGATTAACCCAGTGACTGATAAGGTCATATTACCATTGCTGCTGCATAAATGAGCCTGTAATCTGCAGTCACTGTTGTCATCTAACTAACACCGATTCCATGCCCTGTTAAAAGTCTGCTCTGATCGTGACAATACTGTCCCTTTAAGCTGAAGGGAGGGGGGGGGGGGCGCACTCTTATGGTGGAGTGATTATAATACAGGGTTGGTAGAGAGAAGTTTTGGTCTCCACATATCACAAGAAATTGCTGTCATCGTTTCAAACACGCCTGTGAGAGCAACTCTGAACCAACCACTAATACCATAAAGATTCTGGGCATAACTTTCAGTCAGAAAATTGAGAGATCCATTCGCGCATGGAAAATGAGAGGGTTGTCAATGATTGGTCGTAATTTAATCGTAAAAACTCTGTTAGCTTCACAACTCACATATATTGCTATAGCTATTAATATTCCAGACAACGTAGTGACAAAATTAAATAACTTATTTTTAAAATTCGTTTGGAATAGAAATGAAGCTGTAAAGCGCACAACAGTTATTTCCGATTACGATAAGGGTGGGATTAAAATATTTCATGTTAAGTCTTTTCTCAACTCGTTGAAGCTCTCCTGGATAAAGAAACTTGTGAACGAAAACGTTACTGTTTGGAAAAAATATTGCTTTATACCATGTGGGCAAAATTGGTCTTGATATTGATGTATTCAAATGTAACTGTTCGTTTATCAATATGAACAACGATTGTGTCAGTATCGTTAACAGCTTACCAATGTTTTACTCATCTCTGATCAAAACATGGTTCAGCACAAAAACCCGTTGTATACAATCACGATATCAGAAACACTGGTGCCGAAATCATATGGAACAATAATGTTATTCAACACAACAATAGAACCCCTTTATATGCGTGACTGGATTAGAAAGGGGTTTATAAGGGTTAATGACCTGTTCGATGATACGGGCACAATGTTATCTGTGCAAGATATCCAGCATTGTATGCCGCATAACCCAAGAACTTTTATTGATTATTTTATTATTCGCAATGCTCTTCCTATAGATTGGAAAACAAGGTTCGTCCCTTATGAGGGTACCGCTGATATTTCAATAACATACGCATTCATAATTGCAACGCCAGCGTGTTTAATAATATCATAATTGAATCAACATACATTGTGCCAACTTGTTATAACTTTTGGATGAACAAATTTCCCCACTACAATTTTAATTGGGACCACATATGGAAGAGAGTCCCTCAATGTACCAATGAAGCGCGTCTTATATCCATAACTGGAAAATTCTTCATAATATGTATCCAACAAATACTATGCTATATAAGATGGGTAAAGCAGACTCCAATATATGCGACACCTGTAATGTTATTGATCACATTGATCATTTTTTCTTTTTTTGCAAAAAAATCAGATGTTTGGAACAATGTCAACCACGTGATTTCTTCCAATGTCAACAACAACATTACTCTCAGTGCCGAAGATGTCATATTTGGTGTTGATAATATGAAATGTCTTAATAATATGTTTGTTAATTACGTTATCGCGATTGCCAAGCTTTGTATTAGCAAATTTAGATATGGTAACCACCCAAATATTTTCTTCTTGTTCAATAATGAGACTAGACTTAGAAATGTCACTTACTAGTGTCTGCCAAAACTGAGATACAAATGACACTCCATGGCCTTGATCTGCCACGACACATGCTCACCTCGGTCAGTCGGTCGATTCTAACGCCTTTTATTCAGAGCCTACGATTTTTTTGAGCTCATCGTGTCTCGGTATGATAGGGTCTGAGGGAGTGTCGGAGATCTCATGTTGAGGCGACTTATCGCTCTATAAACATTGTGTGTTCCTTTTATATTGTTTTAATGTAAATGATAATGTGTTATTCCTTTTGTAGTCCTGCAAATAAAGTGGTGGCTTCCTTGTGATTTTTTTTTATTATTGATTTGTTATTAAAGGTAAAAAAAACCAAAAAACTCTCAACCAAACAAAATAATAAATCATCTCACCATAAATACTGCATTCATTATTATTTTCAATTGTATTATTTGTGTATTTATTACAAGCCTATGTTTTTTTAAAGGATTTTTCCTGATTTTATATATTTATTTATTTATTTATTGTTTTTTTTACAAATCTTCCTTTGCCTCAAAATTTTCTTGAATGAAGAGAAGTAGCCACCAAGGAAAAAAATGTAGTCTGAATTGTGTCCAAACCTCTAGTTTCTTGTTTGTGGTGATGTGGAGAGTCTGTAAATCCTCCAAAATTAAAACATCCAGGAGGCTGCAGGGGGCTTTGTCCTCGAGACCAAAAAGAGACCCAGGCCCGCTACCCATTTTTCAGGATTTTGTTTTTTACGGGCAGCAAATTGTGGTTCGCTTTCATCTTTTTCACTGGTTTCTGATCGAAATTGAAGTCTGAAGCTATATGTACATGTACACGTGATGTATAGCCTACACTGATATTTGGAAAGGCACTAACACAAACAACCTGGGCCTACCCATTGAATTATTTTGGCGTGAAAGAAAAAAGTGCACATCAATTCTTGTATTTTTAGTCATATGAAACGTATTGAAATGGGCCGTTGCGCTCGGATGACTTTCAAAAAGCATACCCCTGAATGACACAACGTGATAAGCTGAAACTCTCATTGGTTAGTTATTTAACCCTAACCACCCCAAATCCATCAAAATCCTCCAAGGGGCGCTTTTTTGGACAAATTCAGCACTTTCAGAAACGTACTTTCACCTCTTCAAATGGGGCAAAATTACTCCCTGGCAAGAAGTACAGGCCATAAGTGCTGAATATGAAAGATCAACGAAAATGCATGGTGCATTTTGAAGATAAGGGCATGATGTTTCCAAAAGTGCACTGATGGATTTTTGGAGTATTCAGGAAGGTTCAAACCTTCACCCAAGGTTTGTTTATGCCACAGAGAAGGCGAATTAGTTTGAATCTCGCTCGGTAGCCAACACAGCGTACAGTGAGTTCAATGTAATACAATGCATTTGTGTGAGTGTGTGTGGGTTTTGTGTACGAGTGTGCAGTGTAAGGGGTTACAGAGTCATACGCATGTTCAGATGAATACCACAGGGAAGAAAACAGTGAATCCATGCCCGCGTTATTTTGTTCGTGGTACATGTATTAAGACAGTAAACTACCCGTAATTTATATTCAATAACACCCTAACAAACACCCTACTAATTATTTATCAATCCCATTTTGCCTTTGAGAAAGAACCTGTTATACGTTCGAAACGAATAACTACTAGTTTGCAATTTATACTACAGGTCCTTTATAGGTTGGTAAGCAGTTTGCAACAGTTAATTCTCTATTTATCCCTAAAAATAAAAATAAAGTCTCCGGTTTCTTGTCATAGGTCGCCTTCAAAATCGGTGCATTAACGCCCATTTTTGTTTTATTTTGTTTATTTTTTATTTTTATTTTTTATACATATATACGCGTACTGGAAGCAAATAAAAGGGGATGCGAGTTCAGAATGATATTCATTTAACATTGTCTTTATTTTAGAATGATACAGTTGTTTTGAATAAAGGGATCGGAGTTATTGTAAAAGGGGATGCGAGTTCAGAATGATATTCATTTCACATTGTCTTTATTTTAGAATGATACAGTTGTCTTGAATAAAGGGATGGGAGTTATTGTAAAAGGGGATGCGAGTTCAGAATGATATTCATTTCACATTGTCTTTATTTTAGAATGATATAGTTGTCTTGAATAAAGGGATGGGAGTTATTGTAAAAGGCGATGCGAGTTCAGAATGATATTCATTTCACATTGTCTTTATTTTAGAATGATATAGTTGTCTTGAATAAAGGGATGGGAGCTATTGTAAAAGGGGATGCGAGTTCAGAATGATATTCATTTCACATTGTCTTTATTTTAGAATGATATAGTTGTCTTGAATAAAGGGATGGGAGTTATTAAAAGGGATGCGAGTTCAGAATGATATTCATTTCACAATGTCATTTTTAGAATGATATAGTTGTCTTGAATAAAGGATGGGAGTTATTGTAAAAGGGATGCAGTTCAGAATGATATTCATTTTCACATTGTCTTTATTTTAGAATGATATAGTTGTCTTGAATAAAGGGATGGGAGCTATTGTAAAAGGGGATGCGAGTTCAGAATGATATTCATTTCACATTGTCTTTATTTTAGAATGATATAGTTGTCTTGAATAAAGGGATGGGAGCTATTGTAAAAGGGGATGCGAGTTCAGAATGATATTCATTTCACATTGTCTTTATTTTAGAATGATACAGTTGTCTTGAATAAATGGATGGGAGCTATTGTAAAAGGGGATGCGAGTTCAGAATGATATTTTTTTGCATGCTTTTGTTTATGATTTACGTTCATTTTTTATGTTAAATGAATAACATTGGCGTTTGAAAACGTATTTTAATTTTGATTTTCTCATTTTAATTAAATATATCATGCAACTAAACTAACTTTTTGAATAAGGAGCTTTTTAATTGGATGTAACCATTAGTTGGGTTGAATTATCTAACTAAAACAGAATCATTCTATTGTTTCTAAATTCCGAACCACACATGCAGATGACCTGACATGTAACGAGGCGTTGGACTAATTACCCGTTCTGGATATTCTAGTGCTTTCCGGTTCTTGTCGGACAACATTTCTAAAGTCCTGTAAATGTTTCAGTTTTTTTTTGTCAGACTCGGGAAAACGTATGTGGGCAGTTGGAATATTAGCTCTATTTAAGTAGTATTTTTCCGTAGACGATACAATTCTTTATTTCCGTAATTTATGTCAAAAAGAGGGCAAGGGGGCTGCCATCCCCCATGAGCTACACAACTGGCTAGTAGGCCTAGGCTGATAAATTCTGTCGGAGTTGGCAGTCGGAATTATGGGCTGTCGGAATAGTCAGCAAAAAGTGATACATATATGTTTCTTCTCCGAAACTCGCCACATAAATTTTCTTCTGTATTATTCTTTTCTATATTATGATTTTAATACTGCATATCTGAATACAAAGTTATAATTAATTTACGTATCTTCATACTTGTATCATTTGTCAATACGGTAAATATAGGTCAGGGTTTTCTGTTGTGGGCAAAAAATATACAAAATGAGAATCAGTGGTAAATGCGTAAATTTCGTATTCATGGCCGATTTTACATTGAACAATTAATTACATTTTATGAACTTTAGATAACACAACATAATTATGTATATATTATGAGCAGAGGTTATCTCCAAACTATATCATGGCCTAGGTAGTAAATAAAATAACCAATGAGACAGTTTAATGAAGGAAATTATAAACATGACGAACATTCACCGATTCCATTATTTCTGTGTTTGTTTAGACCATGTGATTCGTTTACACTGCGTGACCTTTTGAGTACCCAGGAGATTTCCCGCCAGGCAAAGGTATTTGCATGCAGTAGATGCAGAGTTTGTACATTTTGTACTTCTCCACATCATAAATATTAAGAATTTATTTAATATTTAGATGTAATCTGAGATGCCATTTGAGATGTATAGTTCCTATTTAAAAATAAACCATATTAAGAATGTGTTTGCAGATATCTCAAAATATGGTTTCTTGTCATACATTAGTGTACATTTGGTGGAATATTCTATTAAAACCAGACATCCTCAAAGTTACCCCAGACATCATTAATCATCCCTCCAGTTGCAGTTTGAAAGCTAAGTATGCTTTTGAAAGTCATCCGAGCGCAACGGCTTATTTCAATACGTTTCATATGACTAAAAATACTTTTCTTTCACGCCAAAATAATTCAATGGGTAGGCCCAGGTTCTTTGTGTTAGTGCCTTTCCAAAGATCAGTGTAAGCTATACATCACGTGTACATTTCGTGTACACTTAAATTTCGATCCGAAACTTGAAAAAGATGAAAGCGCACCACAATTTGCTGCCCATTTAGATAACGCGCTGGGAAGACATCGGTACATACATATGGCACCCGTGGTGCATCGAAGGGTAATCTTTACATTAATTATAACAGAACGTCATTATCTAAAAACAGTGTATTTTCTCGTGGTATTATATTTTGGAATCATCTCAAACCGGATCTAAAAGAACCTCTTACACTTGGTTCATTCTCCAAAAAAACTTAAACAATACTTGTTAAATATGTATATGCAGTAAAAAACAAACCTGATTCAAATTATTATCAAAATGTTATTATTGTTATGAATTATTTAGCAGTCAGGTCTCACATGCCTGTTACATGTCCTTGTCATGTCTAAGTCTTTGTCTGTCATAGGGGAAGATTTAAAAGCATTATGCTTCATTTTCCCCTACATGTTGGTAATACTGTCAAGTTCCTATGTATACTGACAAGTTCCTATGTATAAATCCTGTAATTTACATAACATATTGTCAACTGTGCTTAATATATTAATAATCTGTAATACTATTGTACCAATTATGGATTAAGTTGTTGCCAACATGGGAAATAAATGTGTGACATTGTATTATCACGACGAACATGGAAAAATAAACAAAAGTATGACTCCAAAAATATGACTCCAAAGTGGATCTCAAAAGTGCTTATGGGCATGTTCCCTGTCATCCCGATGACTTATTTAAATGGCACTGAACTTTCATTTGGAGATAAACGTACGCCATGCATTTTTCATAGATTTACTCCGTCTGTCTCTCGTATGATGCAACATCATCATTGTTGTAATGGGGTCGTTGTTATACCTGGATGATTTTCTCATCAAAATTGAAAATACACGGATCAGGTTTGTGGGGTACCACCATTGTCCTCCCATTATCCCTTTTCTTTAGAATTTCTCTAGGGAGGTACACGGAAACAAAGACCGACTTGTGGGGTACCCACAAGTGGCCTCCTGTGCGCCAACCCGTAGATCGGTCAATTGTGTAAGTAAAAAGGTACCGGTAGCTGTACAATGAACTTAACTAAAACTCAGTGTACCGGATGACGGTCAATCATATTGTGTTCACTTGTCCGCGTCCGTTTGTCTCGCGTGAAGACTGCCATTGAATGACTGTTTCCTTCCATCGCACTGCAGTTTTACTGTAGTAGGCCTAGGCCGATGAATTTGGCTATATCTGGCGAATCTAAAATTATTTCGGATAAATTAATTGGCATTCGGAATTATGGGATGTTGGAATAATCAGCAATCGTTAAGTAATAATGTTTTCTTCTCCTTGATTATTATGTTGATATGAAACCATACGGTTAAATTCCCCAAAAGAATCCATTAAGCCTTAAATGCAAAATTAAGCCACAGTCTTACAATCGTAAACTTGCAAATTTTATGATCACGGATACAGACACCATTGCCGGAATTAATCGCATGAAAGGCCTTCATCCTAAAAGCAATACGGCAGTCATTGATTTGGTTATTTCTTTAGTATACTGACGTACCGCCGTCTTTCATCAACAACAAACAACCATGCATAATAATTCTTTGACCATTCACCTTTAATTGTAATTCTGTGTACATGTAGCTGCAACAAGCACATTTTAATAAATCAAATAAGGAATGAAAACATAATAATAATAATGTGGACTTATATAGCGCACGTATCCACCAACTAAGTGGTGCTCAAGGCGCATTATATTATTACCCTGCTCATAATTAAGCTCATAAATCATTCCTGAAACCATCTCTCAGCTCCCTGGGAGTATACAGCTCAATTGCTGCCATTACAGCGCATATAGGGCTAATCAACCAACTCTGCCCTCACAGGTACCCATTTAACCTCTGGGTGGAGAGAAGCAATTATGGTTAAGTGTCTTGCTCAAGGACACAAGTGTCACGGCCGGGATTCGAACCCACATTCTGCTGCTAACACCAGAACTTGAGTCCGGTAAGCTAGACCGCTCGGCCACGACCTCCACACCTGGCCCCACCTGAATCTGTAAATAACATACGCCCATAGCAATATAATAATGTAGATAAATGACCACTTGACTTTTCCCACGTTTTAAATAGGCAGTACAGTTTTGCTAAACACATTTGGCAGGTGGCCACTTTATCCAGGTGGCACAATACACAGGTTTGACTTTATATCAGATATCCATCCTTTATAGTCCTCAATAATAAACAACAGCAAACAATTGTTTCTCAAAATAAAATGGTTAATGCATATACTGTATAACTGTGTAATATACCGGTAGTGTATAAATGTGCATAACTCGATTCAGCGAGGTAGAGGATAATGCCTACACTGTATAACTGTGTAATATAGCTTATAAATGTGGATAACTGGATTAAGGGAGGGAGTGGTTAATGCATATACTGTATAACTGTGTAATATAGCTTATAAATGTGGATAACTGGATTAAGGGAGGGAGTGGTTAATGCATATACTGTATAACTGTGTAATATAGCTTATAAATGGATAACTGGATTAAGGGAGAGTGGTTAATGCCATATACTGTATAACTGTGTAATATAGCTTATAAATGTGGATAACTGGATTAAGGGAGGGGTTTTTAATGCATATACTGTATAACTGTGTAATATAGCTTATAAATGTGGATAACTGGATTAAGGGAGGGAGTGGTTAATGCATATACTGTATAACTGTGTAATATAGCTTATAAATGTGGATAACTGGATTAAGGGAGGGAGTGGTGATGGTGATGAGCCAACGCAAAATTAGACGTCACCTTTTGAGGTGGTAACCAGTTCTCTTTGTGCAGAATATGTTGATGCATTTTGTGTGGACGTTCCGGAAGCCAGTCTTGATATTTGCTGAATCACGATCAAGGTTTGATCGTGAGCTTCAAGGTTACGAAATGAGGTTTCACTCAGTTGGAGTGAGAAGATTGTCTATAGTGTCTCGTTGTTGAAGAAGTTCTTGCATTTATGAGTCTGGTGAGTGGCGGACAAATATGGCTCGCTCTCTTCTTATTTTAGTTGTAACAATGGCGGACATGATTGGTCCACAAACAGCATGTTTGTATCTGATCGATGGAAGACGGTGTTCTCTCAGTACCAGGAGCCCATGTTTGAACCGGTGGGCTTGGCACGATCAGTATGCTTTTGGAAAATTTAAACAAACACTCCTGGTGAACTAGCAACAGTACGAACTATCAGCGTTCCCGCAGTCGTACGGTAGGTCAAAAAACTACAGCATATAGATTAACGTTAATAATCCCCATCCCAGTTGAGTCATCTCGGGAAGACCGTTACTACTTTTATGATGTCTTCATCCTGCGATAAAATTATCTCAGGGATCTCAACAAGTCGATGGCACTTCCAGGGCTCCGTAGTGGCGAAGATAATCCAATGTTCTAATACAAATGTATACTACATGTCAGTTCCTTGATGCTTGATGCGTAAACCATGGAAAGCTACTGGTTACAAAAATCATGGAAAGCTACAAAAAATAATTAAAAATCAGAAATAGTTCGCACTACATATTTATGCTTTTGAGATAATCAGCACAATAACACTGACAGCTTTATTGCAATTTCCTTCACTCACTCCACTTCCGGACAGTGCGCGATATACAGCCGTCTTGGATTTTCAGCAGTAATCGCCCCTTCTCCTTTCTTTTTGGCATTGACGATTTTCCCGTCCTCGCGCAAAACTGGTATTTATGCCCTCTGCATAAAATGCCAGATGACATCAATGATGTAAAATCAGAACTCTTAAACGCTCTGGCTATATTCACCGCCTCTGTCAGGTTGAGTTTAGGCGTTACTGTGGCCGGTGGTCGTCAAATCGCACCTCCATCGAGCCCAATAATGACAGCTTTATCGACATGTGCTGTACCGGTGGCATCCCTTGACTGGGATATAAGGTTGTCGATGTAAGAGTCCCAACTCATTTTGTCGAATTTGAGTGTCCGTTTCTTATCTGAACTGTGACAAACTTCTGCCTGGTTTATGTTGCTGTCCTGTGCTGATAAATTAAATTTCCCACGATTTATATAGTTCGTAGTACGCATGGGGTGTCACTCCTCGAGACCTGCATATTATTATTGTAAATTGTGTTGGCGCATTGCTCTTTGGTAGTGCTTGTGTATGGGGAGGCCGGACACCAGCTAAACCTGCAGTAGTTGGTGTGCGTAGCTAGATAAAAGAACACAGATGTGCGCACAATCTTTATTGCGTAATGGCATAGGAACCACTGGTGGAAGTTGAAACCAACTCCATTACTGATCTCTATTAGGCCAAAAAAAAATTGTTGAGTTGCCCTCCAGTGAAAATATTTAAAGGGGTCGGTCGGTCAGGTTTTTTTTTTCTCCTTGACTGTCATTTTAAGATTGAAATGCATTGGAACTGAAACCACATACCATGTTTTCATTTGTATACCTATCAGCAAGGGAATTTTGCTTCAGAATAAAAGTATCCCAAGCATTTTGTTGTACTTTTCAGGCGCGGATCCAGGAATTTTTAGATGGGGCACCCAACACGAACATTTTTTTTCCTATGCTAACATTGTATATTGTTTGTAATCATGTTTTTTCCCTTTGTTTTCGCGCCTTAAGCGCCCAGCAGGGTGGATATGTGCGCGCTACAAATGTTTATTATTATTATTGTTATTATTATTAAATGCGAGCGCGAAGCGCGAAGCCCTTACGGCGTTGGGTCCGGGGCCTGCTTAAGGGCCCCGGAAAATTCTGGATGCTCTGTGGTGCAATCTGAGGCGATTCCTGGCCAGTTTCACCTGACTTTTTTGCAAAGTTTTCAAGATTATATGGTGTATATATATATATATATATATATATATATATATATATATATATATATATATATATATATATATATATATATATATATATATATATATATATATATATATATATATATAAATAATTATTTTAGCCATTATTTAGCCATTATTTTAGCAATGTCATGACTACAACAATATAAGTTTCTCACTCCCGATTTTGGCATTTAATTTGCAGTTTTGACTTCAGTTTTAATTTATCCGGAATTCAGTCCAGTTGAAATTTTCAAAGAAAGGGCTTGATTTCATACTCTTCCTTGCCCTGTGTTAAAACCATCGGCAGATCAGCTGCAAGACTCATCGTACTTCGCAGGCCTATGCGTACTCGCGTAGAATCCGACAGTAAATTGACATCGGCGATTGTAATTTCCACGGTACCCCGACCCTTCTTCAGATGAAACGGAACAATTTGTAGACGTGGAGGAATTGGGTCAAGAAACCAGACTAGCTTGCGGCACCCGATCACAGACTACCGATTGCAAACGAAATGTAGACTAACTAATTTTGGAGTATTTCAAAAAGTCACTATAATCATCATTGAAATTGATACAAAAAATCCACTTTTCTCAATAATGACAGTACACCAAACTGAAGGCGCTGTTCACCTTGGATGGTGGCTTTATTTTTTACTCTGCACCCTTAATTTTTAATCCTTTTTTATCAACCTTTTATGAGACACATCCTTGGATATTTTTATCACCGAAGCTTCTGTGGAAAATCAAATATAATATAAAAGAAACTGCAATCAATTAATTGCCATAATGAGGCTGTGTTAAACTTTATAAAGTCATCTCCATTAACTAAATTCGTGGAGGAAAATTGTCTTTAAGAATGGGTTGACTAAAATAAATAAATCAGTTCCTCAGAAGATTGCTAAGGGCTAACCGAGACTGGCCTGAAAGTCCATCGAAGAGAAATTATACTTCACACTGGTTAGACCACATCTTTGATATGGGAGCATTGCTTGGAAACATATCACCAAAACATCTCTTCGCTTGAAAGAGTCCAGAGACGAGCTGGCGTTCAGAGCGGCAAGACCTGCCTGTCAGACACGGCAGAAGTCAGTTGCTTTAAACGTCGACTTTCTGCCGTGTCTAATTCAAATACAGTGAAATCTCGATAAGTCAAATCTCAGGAATGAACTCAAACTTCGACTTATGCGGAGGTTCGAGTTAGCCGAGGTCGCCATTTTACCCCTTGCGTGCATAAATTATCGTACGCCCGCAAATTAACCTTTTGTAGCACGGGAATTAAGCACAAGATGCAACATTTTAAAATTTGTTATAAACGTCTTACATATTTATTAATTTGTTTCAAATGGCATGATTTTTGTTTTAAGTTTTCCAAAAATATAATTTTTGTTAACACTTTCGAAATCAATGATGACCTACAACTCATTGGTGTGAGATTTGGCTACAACAGAGCTAAAACAAAAAGGATTGAGCGCATTTCCAGCACCGCGTTGACGTTAGCCTTGGCGTGTTTTGAAACAGTCAAGCCACCCATCACTGCAGCTGAAGTCTGGATGTCCTAACTTCTTTGCCAAAGACCTGGCCTTTTCTTGAAGAATTGGACCCGAAATCGGAATGTTTTCGGCCCGTACAGCTTTTGAACCAGGTCAAAGCAGCCTCTTCAACATCGGGAAAAGCCACCTTTCTCATGCGTTCCGACCCGCTGAAAAAAGACTCATTGTTGAACTGTTCCAGCAGTTTCTCCTTATTACATGTAATGTAAATTTTGGGTCATTATTTTAATTAGATACGGCAAAAGTTCGACGTTTTGAAGCAGGCCTATAAACAAACTTACTAACTAGTAGTAGTAACTAACGGAGAGATGATACGACCATAATTTTGTTGAGATGCATCACAGCCCTGCATTCAAGGCTATATTCACTGCAAAGGAATTTTGGCAAGGAGCCCAGATAATTAAGCTGCTCAAACGAAGTATACTACGTGATGTACTTTGGTCAAAGAACGTTCGTGGTTTTGGTACAAATACAACTTTATCATGATGAGACAGTTTTTCTTTAAAAGCCAAGGTCTATTTGTTTGTGGCACCAATTTCAACGATCAAAAAAATAATACATGGTTTCATTACTGGACATGATGGCACTGGATATTTTATTAATTGAAAAGAATGTGTGCGTTTAGGCCACTCAAAAAGGATTTTGGCAAAACGAGCAAATCATTCAGTCAAGTGATCAATTGTTTCCTGCTGGCTGTGGCCATTTAATCGGTAATAAACTCCCCCAAGAGGATTAGATGTTGAGATGGAGAGAGTTGAAATCCCCGAGCTCCGGTTTTCTCTCAAAAGAGGGTTTCAGTTCCATGGCATGATTGATAACCTTTTTTTCTTGTTGCATTTTTCAGTATTTATTTTATGCCAAAGGTAGACACAGCAGATGTTTAATATTGTCGCCGGTATTTTTTAAAGGCTACTCCTCCTTTTCTCGGACCTCCCCCTCTTTTTTCCTTTTTTTCCTTTTTAATTTTTTTTTAAACTCAATTTACCCGGGGGGCACGTGCCCCCGCGGCCCACCCCCCTGGATCCGCGCCTGTTTTCGCTGTGATTGACACAGCAAATTCATCCATATTGCGTGCAATGCTCAACATGCAACATGTGAGTGGCCATTCGATTTGAAAACGTGTAGATCGAGTCGCAATCGTTGACACATGTACAGTGCACAACGTGTGAGGGCCATTTGATTTGAAAACGTGTAGATTGAGTCGCAATCGTTGACATACAAAACAGTGCGCGAAGCCAGTGGAAAACATATGAGGGGGCCATTCGATTGGAAAACGTGTAGATTTGAGTCGCAATCGTTGGCACACAGTGTGTGCGAAGGCAGTGCACCATGTGAGGGCCGGGGCCATTCGATTTGAAAACATGTAGATTGAGTCTTGGGTACCGGTAAATTTACCGGTAAAAAAAGTGGAAAATTTCACAAATCAAACGTATTATGTTTTATACAAAGAAAATTGGTAAGTTTCATTAATAAATAGGCCTATGAATGACGGAAAAAAAAACAAAAAACACCGACCCGAGATTTCAGCACTTTTGGGTCGGTCGGTGGAGGGCAACTCAACATCTTTTTTTTGGCCTTATACTGAGTATTATAACCTTGGATTATCTTCGCCACTACGGAGCTCTGGAAGTGCCATCTGACTTGTTGAGATCCTGAGATAACTTTATCTCAGGATGAAGACATCGTAAAAGTAGTAAGTCGTCTTCCCAAGATAAGTTTAGGATGTCGTCATCCCGAGCTCCGTACGCCACAGCTACAGAAACGTTGACTCAACTGGGATGGGGATCATTAACGTTAATCTATGTGCTGTAGTTTTTGACCTCCCGTACGACTACGGGAACACTGACAGTTCGTACTGTTGCTATACCCAGATAACATCACAACATTGGCTCAACGTAGGGCCAACGGAACGGTTTCGTTGGGCCATTGTTGGCTGTCAACGTTGGCCCAACGTAATTTTGCTCATCTGCATTACGTTGGGCCAATGTAAAAGTTAGCCTAACGTTATTAACGTAACATTGGCCCAACATTGGACCAATGTTGGGCCTTTATCGTTACCTTTAAGCCAATATTGAGCCAACATTGAGTCAACTCATTCCAACATTGGACCAATATTGGGCCTTTGTATCATTACTTTTAACCAACATTGAGCCAACATGGTCCAACATTGGACCAATGTTGGGCCTTGTATCATTAACTTTGATCCAACATCGAGCCAACATTGAGCCAACATAGTCAACATTGGACCAATGTTGGGCCTTTATATCATTAACTTTGATCCAACATCGAGCCAACAGTGAGCCAACATGGTCCAACATTGGACCAATGTTGGGCCTTGGTATCATTAACTTTGATCCAACATCGAGCCAACAGTGAACCAACATATTCCAACATTGGACCAATGTTGGGCCTTTATCATTAACTTTAACCAACATTGAGCCAACATTGAGCCAACACTCTAAAAGCTCCCGGGCCAGATTTGACCGATATACTCCGCGTTGGATATGCCCGACACTTTCCGGGTCAGAATGACCGAAAAAGTTGGGTCAGATTATTTGACCCGGAAAAGTAGTCAAATACCTGACCCACTTTCAGTCATTCTCACCTGGAAAGGGTCGGTCATATCTAACCTGGACTCATGGCTCAGATTAATGTTGACCTGGATTCCGGGTCTAATGAGGATAAGCATGTCTTCCATGTATTAGAAGCCTTATCTGGCAAGCAATCAAATAAAACAAACTTCTTATTTTTATGTAACATTTAACTGAATCATAACCCTTTAAACTGTTAAATTTCCATAGAAAATTGCCATAAATAAGTGCATCTTTCTATAAGGAACACATGCTTACCTTATTAGGATGGCCTAGGAGACAACACATTGTAATTTGAAGGATAACTGTAAATTGAAAAGAAACAAACAATAATGAAATGATCTTCTGATTGTTATATGTATTTATTTCTCTTTAACTGTTGAAAATACATGTTCATAAGTTATTGTTTAAAGGTGGCAATATTGTCACGATCAACAGGGCATGGAATCAGAGTTCAAGTTCTAGATTAACTCAGTGACTGAAAATAATACTCACGTAGTAAGGTCATATATCTATTCGCGTTGCTGCCGCATAAATGAGCCAGTAATTTTCAGTTTAACTTAGTGTGTTCATCTTAAACTAAGACACCGATTCTATGCCCTGTAGAAAGTCTGCTCTGATCGTGACGATACTGTCCCTTTAATATGTTCACACCAACTTGTGTTTATGGGATTGATGGCCAGGTTGAACTATACCAATGGTTGCATAAAAATACATAGGAACTTTAATTGGGTAACCTGGCAAAAGTACCAATCGAGACTACTAACGAAGATTGGGGGTTATGTTTTATGGCCCCAACCCTAGGGATTCACAGTCGGCAATATACATTTTACTAGATCACCCAACATTTATTGTTTAATAACTACACTTATGAGGATTTTTGGGTCCAGTCAAAAAGAAAATTCTCAGTACAATCATTGTTCTAAAATGTAAAAAATACCTAGAAAGACCTAGATGTGTCTTGAGGTCGTGAAAAAACAATTCCCATGAAGGTACAGACTGCCACAGATAGGATTGGTCCATATGAATTAATTTGAAACATACATTAACACCTTTGAAGAATGGATCAACTTCAACTGCTGGGGCATTGGATCACAAAGTTAGATGGACTCTGACACACCTCATAGCAGTAACACAAATGGTTGTTTGTGTGTGACACATTGACAAGGGTTCAATGGTTCCAATCCGAATTGAAAAGGGGACTTTATTTTGAAAGTGTGAAGGTTTAATACATGTGTCTAGTTATGATATGATGAGCTGTATACAATGACATGTACAATTTATGCTAAATAAGATACATGTATGTTCAATGATGTATATATGTTGGTGTGGTCCCCTTTAAGTTTTTCTAAAATTGAAATTTCTAAACTGCTATTCATAATTATGGTTCTGCTAATACAAACTCAGCACCAGATATGGCGATGATACATGCTAAGAATTCATAAGACCTATAAAATGATGGCGAATCAATCACTTATTCAATGTAAAAACAAACACAATAAACATTTAAGCATTCTCAATTGAATGACAACACATCTTGTACAGATTTGATGCACCATTATGCTCTGTACTTTACTTCAAATGATTTGCATGCTACTGGGTTTTTGTCCGCAGATTCAGCATACTTGCACTTAAAATGGCAACAGGTTATTAACAGTCATGTCCTTACTGGCTTGTGTCAATAAATGACTTGGCACTTCCTACAATGACTATACAGTTGTTTTTTGCCTTCACCCGCTTACCTCTGATGAGGAAGCGGGAAGAACACACCTCACTGCAAACACACAGTCTGGACAATCTGGCGGGACAATAACATAATTGAATAAGAAAATGTTTTTGTGTTTTTTGAAGGCCAACTAGGGATAAAGGCTGTTCCAGGTATCCATGTATGTCTCGGATGACTGAAACTGTCACTACCACCCAGTTCCATTTTATCACTTCCAATTACCTGTAAACAACTTTCAAAAATTTGACTGAACGTTTAAGCCAGACAAATGGAAGTCTCAATCTTTTTTGTATAATATTTTATTGTTGCGTGTCGTTTTTAATATGGAGCGGCGTACTAAAAGTACTACAGTAAGTCCATATTTATTATGATTCCTAAATTAGACACGAGAAACTTGTGTTCATGTGTTGTTATTATATACATTCAGGAGTATTTGTGATTTTACAAATTATCCTAAAGATTTCCAATTTCGTACATGTCCGGTTCTCGATAAATAACCAAAAATGTACGTTTTCTATTTTTTCTGTGTGTGTGTGTGGGGGGGTGGGGCATGGCTTCATCAAAAATTCATAAATAATTGTTTGACTACACTAAAAACGTACATGATGTTTGTCGTTCTGAATCCCAAGTTGTGTAAACTATATGGATGGTTGAGTATGTCATAGCAAGCATGATTAAACGTTGATCTGAAATGTAGCAAACATGATTAAACGTTGATCTGAAATACAACATGGTTAAACGTTGATCTGAAATACAAACGTACAATGTAAAAACAATATTATGTTTTCAAAGAGGATGAAGAATAATGAGATCATGCTAACAAAACACACATATATTAGGTTCGAAGTCCCCCTCAGGTCATATATGTTGTTATCATAATGATGGATTGATGTAACTTCAGACAATGATGATGCAACTTAAGAAAAATGCAACCTTTAAGTTAGGCTTTAGGAATAGAATAGAATAGAATAGATAGATGTGACATGTGACCTCTCTCCCTTTCCTCCTTGATATGACAGTGCAGCCACCATGTATTACTTAGAACTTAGACACTATCATAGTCAAATTGTCATTATTGTTAATATTATTATACTCAGTACTTAGGAGCGCAGTGAGCACTACTGTCAATGTCAAATTGGCTACTACTGTATTATGTTAATATTGTTATACTATGAAGAAATGTCTTAAACGCTATTGCTAGCGACAATGTACCCCCACAATGGGCTGTTTAAGACATTTAAATATTTAATGTTGCAATACATGCAATTTAGCTACACGTTTAAGACATTTAAGACATTTAATGTCTTCAACCTAAGTAGGGATAATTTTTTAAGACACATTTAAATGTCTGAAACGTTAAGATGCTTACGTTTAAAACATTTAAAACTGACCTGATAAAACGCTAACCCAGCTTAGGGTTTAAAACATTCTCCAAACCCCAGTGTCGTCAGAATCTTGTGGTTGAAAATGTCTCAAATATAATCTTGCTTTGTGTTGGGATTCAGGAAGGTTGTTTCTGCCCCTTTTGTTTACAGTTCTCTTTTTAAGTCCAACAAAGTGACACCATATTCTGTTGGTACACTGACTGCCATTGTTATTGGGAAGAATTGTTTACAATTAGTACACAATGGGCAATAAGTGGTACTGATGAGGAATGCAGCTATAAACCACCATTCTGATTTCAAAGTGCACTGTACATGGACATAACTGGCAACTCATTAAGAGGCACATGTAAGAATTTAACTCCAGTTCCTTATTCCCAATATATTCTCACATACGCAAATATTGAATTTCCTACTACACTTTTGTGTACACTGAATAAGAACTTATTTCCTTCACTCCAAGCTAACAGCTCTGGTCCACATCTGCCTCATGATCATCAGTGATCTCTTGTGTTCATGTCATACAACCTGATTCCACATTCTTTTAAACTTTCAGATTGAAAACCCAGGAACAAACTTCGAAAGATCTGTCACTTGTTTGAATCCAAATAGAATGAGTTTCAATAAAAAGAGAACAATCTGACACTGTGTTCCCCATATGAAGGTTAACCCAAGTACATATTGCTGCATTGGACCTGGCCTACGTGGGTCATCATGCATGCATAGATACAAATTTTGTTTTCAAGAAATCATTGGCGGCTCTTCTTGGCTGCTGAACACTCATTTCAAACTGCAACTGGACGGATGAATAACTTTGAATATGTCTGTTTTTAATAAGAATATGCAGAGTAGATGGCAGTGAACACTCCTGAAGTAGTTCAATGAACAATCAAGTTTTCCTGTGGTATTTTTATATATTAAGAGTTCGAGCATTGGTATAAATTAAAGATACCAAGACAAAGGGATTGTTTGGGGAAAGGGCTATCCATCTTTGACCACAATATATTAAATACTAACCTTAAAGTAAAACAAGTAATTAAAATGCAATTCACAAGCCTCCCGTGTATGAAAAAAAATCATCCAGGTAAGCAACGACCCCCATTACAACCACGATGTTGCATCATACGAGCGACAGACGGGTTAATCTATAAGAAAAATACATGGCGCACGTTTAGCTCAAATGGAAGTTTAATTGTGCCATTAAATAAGTCATCAGGATGACAGGAGGAACATAAATAAGCACTTTTGAGATCCACTTTGGTCATATTTTTAGGTCATACTTTTGTTTATTTTCCATTTTTTCCCAGCGCGTTATCTAAACGGGCAGCTTAAATTCTCTTATATCTTTTTCACTGGTTTCGGATCGAAATTAAGTCTGAAGCTATATGTACATGTACACATGATGTATAGCCTACACTGATGTTTCGAAGGCACTAACACATTTCGACAACCTGGGCCTACCCATTGGAAATATTTTGGCGTGAAAGAAAAAAGTGCATATCAATTCTTGTATTTTAGTCACACGAAGTGCATTGGAAATGAGCCGTTGCGCTCGGATGACATTCAAAAAAGCATACTTAGTTTTCAAACTTCAACTGGATGATTAATGATGTCTTTTATGTAACGCCTGAATTATGTCTGGTTTTTAGTAGAATATGCCACCAAATGTACACTGGTGTATGACAATAAACCATAAATAGCCTACACTGATGTTTTTGGAAAAGGCCACTAACACCGTAATCTGGGCCTACCCATTGAATTGACTGGCGTGAAAGAAAAAGTGCACATCAATTCTTGTATTTTTCGTCATAGCAAAACGTATTGAAATTGTGCGTTGCATCGGATGACTTTCAAAAGCATACCCCTGAATGACACAACGTGATAAGCTGAAACTCTCATTGGTTAGTTGTTTAACCCTAACCACCCCCAAATCCATCAAAATCCTCAGGGGCGCTTTTGGACAAATTCAGCACTTTCAGAAACTGGTACTTTCACCTTTTCAAATGGGGCAAAATTGTACTACTACCTGGCAAGAAGTACAGGCCATAGAGTGCTGAATATGAAAGATCAGCGAAAATGCACGGTGCATTTTGAAGATAAAGAACTTATGTTTCCAAAAGTGCACTGATGGTTTTGGCAGGATTCAGGAAGGTTCCGAGCCAGAATACCTCGTGGGGTTAGGAATTGTGTACATCTTGATTCAAAAAGTAATGAGATACTTTAAGAAACAGTTTGGCCAATATAATGGTTTTATTTACCTGGTTTTCCATCTTTGTTCATTACTCTGTTCGATCATGATACTTCACTTATTGTTCAACTTTAAAATTCTTCATCCAATCTGGAAATAAACTATTATTATAACAACTGGTGTCTATAGTATTGTTACTTTTGCATGTTCCTCTCACACCCTCATTACTGCCACGAGTCAATTTGTAATGTTTAGACAGGTAATCGTAATTTGTTCCTTCTTTGGGGTGTGGTGGTATCTTGAATTTATCGTTGTGTCTTTCAAATTGGTAATTTGTATTTGTATTTTTGATGTTTCGATGTAAGGACCCCAATGGAAATAGCCTATACATGTTATTGGCTTTTGGGTTATCCTTGGATAAACTGTAATGGTGTGTTTTTCTTGTATTTTTGTAATGTGTCTTGTGCTTTTATCATCTTTTATCCGAATAAAATCAATCAATCAATCACCTGAAATTACCAATAGTGAACAATGATGACTTTAAAGGGGCAGTATCGTCTATCAACAGGACATGGAATCAGAGTGTTTATTTTGGATTAACTCAGTGACTGAAAATAATTTCCCACAAGATAAGGTCATATTACTGTTGCTGTTGCATAAATGAGCCAGGAATCACTGTGTTCTTCTTAAACTGGGACACCGATTTATGCCCACTGTTGAAGAATCTGCTCTGATTATGACGACACTGCTTACACACCTTTTAAGTATTATACTGCAAATCACCAACGCCTGATCATCTGGAGTGTGTTTTCTGTCACACATTTGTTCTCAATGTTGTATGGTTTGTTATTCAGGTTTGTAGGGCTAAAATGGTCCAGTAAAAGATGCAGTAACACACACACACACATTCTCATTTTGCATCCTTGTGGAGACCTCTATTGTTCTTTCCTTCGTCCCTGTACAATTTCCCATAGGGTTTGTACACAAATTTCCTTGTGGAGCACGAGTCCGTTAGAATTCCCTGTGGAGACCAATTGTTCTTGCCTTTCCTTGTTAAAGGACTCACAAGGGGGCGAAAGTAGAGCACAATCTTGTCTAAGGTGTAAAGTGAGGACCTCCTATTGTTCCTCTTTGTTCTCTTTGTTGTTGGACTTAAACTTTTGAGGCTTCTCCATTAGATTTGTACACGTTTTTCAAGCGAGGACATTATTTTGCTAACAATAACGCCAACCGAGGACCCGTTGTTCCTTTTGTTATAAGTCCTCGGTTTACACTTAGAACATACTCACGGTCACATTCAAGACATCTGGGGACTCTATTGTTTGGTTTTGTACATCGTCTTCCAAGGACAACGAAGAACAAAGAACCGCCGTCAGAGCTCTATTCTTCCTTTCTTAAGTTTCCTGGTATAGTGTTTGCGCAAACACACACCGACCTTACGGGTCAGGTTTGTGGGTACCACCATTGCCTCCCACTATCCCTTTTCTTTAGAATTTCTCTTGGGGTATACACGGAAAAAAAAGACCGACTGGGAGAACTTAACTAAAACTCAGTGTACCGGATCCGTTTGTCTCGCATGAAAGACTGCCATTGAATGACTGTTTCCTTTCCCTTCATACTGCAGTTTTACTGTAGTAGGCCTAGGCTGATGAATTTGGCTATATCTGGCGAATCTAAAATGCTCGGATAAATTAATTGGCCATCGGAATTATGGGATGTCGGAATAATCAGCAATCGTTAAGTAATTGATTTAATTTTGCCCTACACCGACGTATGTATAGCACTGCATACTCGCATACTCAGTGCCTCTGAGTGTCTGTGAAAAACCACACAGGCGACTCGGGCGGATTCGAACCCACGACCTCCTGCTTACAATGCAGACGTCTCAACCTCTCGACCAGCGAGCTTGCCCGATGCAATTGGCCGCTAGAATCCCATATAGCAGCGGGTTCCGCGATATATATAGAGGTTGGTAATTCTTGCGTCGGGAGATAAACAATTTATTTAATTTTGCCCTACACCGACGTATGTATAGCACTGCATACCAGTTAAATCAATTGTTTATCTCCGACGCAAGAATTTCGTCAACCTATATAAATTTTATATATCTGAGCCAATAATGACAGCTTTATCGACTTGTGCCGTACCGGTGGCACCCCTTGATTGGGCGATAAGGTTGTCGATGGAGTCCCAACTCATTTTGTCCAATTTGAGTGTCTGTTTCTTATCTGAACTGTGACAAACTTCTGCCTGGTTTATGTTGCTGTCCTGTGCTGGTAAATTAAATTTCGCCCACGATTTATATAGTTCGTAGTACGCATCTGTGCAAATTAACCGGACACTGTTTGTCGTACAGACAGGAGCCCACGCCGACCTGGAAGATTTTGTATTAGCATTGGTTGCCATGGGAGTTTATTTCATGGGGTGCACTCTCAAGATCTGCATATTATTATTATGTAAATTGTGTTGGCGCATTCCTCTTTGGTAGTGCTTGGGTATGGGGAGGCGACCAGCTAAACTTGCAGTCGTTGGTGTGCGCATAGCTAGATAAAAGAACACAGATGTGCGCACAAGCTTTATTGCGTAATGGCATAGGAACCACTTGATCTCTATTATACTGTATAATAATGAAAGTTGAAACCAACTCCGCATTACTGATCTCTATTACACTATTATAACATTGGATTATTATAACATTGGATTATCGTCGCCACTACGGAGCTCTGGAAGTGCCATCTGACTTGTTGAGATCCTGAGATAATTTTACCTCAGGATGAAGACATCGTAAAAGTAGTAAGTCGTCTTCCCGAGCTCCGTACGCCACAGCTGCAGAAACGTTGACTCAACTGGGATGGGGATTATTAACGTTAATCTATATGCTGTAGTTTTTGATCTTCCGTTCGACTACGGGAACGCTGACAGTTCGTACTGTTGCTATAGTTCACCAGGAGTGTTTGTTGAAATTTTCCAAAAGCATACTGATCATGCCAAGCTCACCGGTTCAAACATGGGCTACTGGTACTGCGAGAACACCGTCTTCCATCGACCAGATACAAACATGTTTTTAGACCAATAATGTCCGCCATGTGTTATAACTAAAAATAAGAAGAGAGCGAGCCATATTTGTCCCACTCACCAGACTCATAAATGCAAGAACTTCTTCAATGCGCCTTGAGCTCCAGTTTGTGGATACGCGCTATATGTCCACATTATTATTGTATATTAACAACGAGACACTATGACAATCTTCTCCCCAACCGAGTGAAACCTCATTTCGTAACCTTGAGCTCAAACGAGATACTCG
>CM055831.1:32664231-32710837 GCA_029582265.1 Zoroaster sp. YZ-2022
GAAAAATTTGAATATTTTTTTAAACCAGAATAAAAGTGGATTTTAAACATAGTTTTCAAATTCTGAACGCCCAAAATCGATGGAATCATTTTGTAATTTTACCCCTTTGAATAGGTCTGGGAGTCCACGGAGTCGATATTTCCCCAGTCTGGCTCACGAGACCTCAAATTTCAGACAAAACGGACAAAACAAACCCATTTATTTCACTGTCACAACTACCACAAAACTACATTAACTTACCATATTTCTATATCCTCAATGGAGTATCGTACATTGTCGTGTTAGCATTTACATTTTCCCTGATGTTTAAAGCATGGGGTCAACAGGTGGGGATTGGGAAATGACCCCCACTTTTGAAAGTGGGGATATCTTTCGTTTGCCCCCTCCACTTTTCAGAACAATAATTTAAAAAATGGCGGGGCATATGTTCGATTTTTGTATCAATTGTGACCAAAGAATCAAACCGATATTAGTGAAAGCCTTTTCGACTCATTATCAAATCATAAAAAATTAGAGCAGACGAACCGTTGCCGCGTGATGCCTATACCTATAACGTTACTCACGGAGACAGAGGAGGTGGACGCTTAATATTCCTGTACCGACAGTAGGAACATATTAGAACCAGCCGCGGGCATGTTTCAACGCTGCTCCTAGCCAAACGGCGTGCGGAGAACCCAGGACACTTTTTGAGAATGCACTGGAAAGCCAAAGATCGTATTTGGTGCGTATGTTTTTTCGCCCCAGTTCATAGCGTTTACGGGCGAGCAGGCGATTCGACGTCGCTGTTTCTAACGTTACCACGCATCTTTACGCGCAAGTGACTGGTGCAGTGCGGATTGCCAGCGAAAATTTCTCATTTCGACGCGGGGCGGGCAACCCATAGCGCTGGTTTTCGCAAGTTAGTCTGCCATTTCGATCTGAAAAGACTAAAAATAAAATGCTGGTAACTTGATGTAGAGTTTCATTTTTGTGAAAGACAACATTCATCAGTTTAACATTGAGATGACTCAGATGAGCATGTGAAATACTAACACAAATGTTGGGACAGGCAAAAAGATATAATCTGAATTATTCGTGGGAAATTTTAAGAATAGGACTTGAATTAGGAGCGGATGATCGCGGATCCAGTGGGGGGTCGTTTTGTAGCATGATTAGTTTGAACAAAGTATAAATTTCTATTTTTTCTTCAAGAAATATACAATTATTTAACAAAATATAGCACCATTTAGCACCTAAGCACCCTTAATTATGTAAACAATCTCTAAGGGCAAGGGGTACCCCCCTAGATAACTCCCCAGGACACAGATCACTAATTGGGGTCATGTCCCCCACTTTTCATAAGCTGTTGACGCCCATTTGGGTTTTAAAATCGTCAATTCTTCGACAAGTTCACCATGCAAAACCAAAGCGCCATTTTCAAAAATTTAAACCCCCGGCCCCGGGCCCACACGTACACGTAATGCACAGCAATTTTGTGGGATAAAAAGGCACCCCGCAAGCGAGGGTCCAAAACTGCAAGGGAAACGGGCCGGCTTGAGAACACATGCGGCGCTTCATGTTCAGATCACCGGCACCCAGCCCTCAATTTTCTAGATCATGCTATAGAACCTGGGGTTTGACTTTGGGTTTGGGTTTATCTTTTCATTTTAATTTTTATTCCTTTTAGCTTTGTCCCGGTCCATCAAGATTATTTTTGGTTTTTTTTTCCCCAATAAAAAGAGAAGGAAATTTTAAAAGTCCATTTCATTCGATCCCCCGGGCGCTGCTTTTCAACCGACAGCAACGGGCAAAAGGGCAAAAGATTGCCAAAAGTCCCAAAACAACAACAACGGGATCCAAAAGGGTGTATATTTTTGGGAAAAAAAGGGATTTGCTTTTAGACGATTGTTTAATATTTAGTTTTTTTTTCAAAATTATTAGGGGCCCAAAAAAAGTGTGCTTTGGGAGAATTTGATTTTTCCCCCCACCAAAAAAGGGGGGGAAAACCCCCTGTCCCACACCCATCTATGCCCATGCCCACATGCATGATAAGGTCATATTCCGACGTGTGCACAATGAGCTAGAAATTTTTCACCAATGTGCTAATTTAAACAGGTTACAATTTCCATCCCTTTTCTCGTCTGCTCGATCGTGAAGATATTGCCCTTTAAAACGGAATTTTTTTTTTAAATTTTTGAATAACATCTGAAATGAGTAAAAACGTTTTCAATTTAATTTTGAAAACAGAATTAAAATTATTTTTGGAGGTCAATTTTTTTTGGAAAAACTTAAATAAAAACAAAGGGTTTTACTGAATCACAATAAAGAAATAAAAAACGTCCAATCTTGTTGAAAAAGGATATCAGAAAGATTGAATATTAGCCCCTCCCTTTTTTTTACAATGCCAACCAAACCCGTTTCAGTTTATTAAATTGTGTCGTTATACAAAAAATAGAAAATGTATTTAGATTTTTAGTTGTAAAATTTTCCAGTCAAAAATTTTGGGAAAATTGGGGCCAAGACAGTAGCCCAAATTTTTTTTAAAAACGATGTCCCCTGAAAAAAAATATACTATGTTTTTGAACCATCATCCACACGGTGAGTTTAGGTTTACGGGTTTTACCTTCCCAAATTTTTTAACTTTATATGTTGGAAACCCTTTATATATTTCATTCTTGTTCATAGAGTTGTTTATGGAAAGGAAATTTTTTCCCTTCCTCCATGGTTTAGGTAATGATCCCAAGAGGTCCCTAATTGAATCACGATTAGAAAATGGTGATTTTTAAAGATTATTTAGAAAAATTTTTTTTAAAATATATGTAAACTTACAAATATAAAAAACAGTTACCCGTTGTTAAACCCCCGACTGACGATTGTTTTTTTTTTAAAAAAATAACTGAATATGAATTTGCACCGAACTAAAAAAAAACCCAATAAGCTTTCCCCGTTATTTTCATATATATAAAGATGATCAAAACCCAACAGGCGGCAGTGGTTAATGGAAAGACGCCTGACTTACATGCAAACGACCTTGGTTCGAATCAGGCAGTTTTTTTTCTTTTTTTGTAGTGCAGAAAACAAACCCTTTATTTAAATATTTAATTTAACCCGTTTATCCAAAGGGGGTCCAGAGGGCCCGGGGGGGTGGCGACCACGGAAGTGTCAATCGCGGATTTTGGGGGGACGCACCGGTTGGGCCGTGAACATCCAATTTCGGACATGGCAGTTGGGCAGCAACGGCGGGGGGGCCGCCTCCCCCCTTTTCCCACAGTTGGTTACGGGCGGAAAAAAAGAGCGACCGGTGGTTCGTTTCCCTCCAGAAGGGTGCAAATGGATCACCCCGGCTGCAGAAGTTTCAACGCCCCCAAATGCCTGGTCATAACTTCTGACAACTTTCGCAGAAATTGTTTTGAATTTTTATTATTGTTTTTTTTTAACCCCAAATTGAATCAATCACAAATCATGTCATTTTAACGTTTGCCCCTTTTTGTAAAAAGTTTTTTTCATTAATTTTGTGAGCAATTTTGACATAATGTTTTTTGGTTGAAAGTTGGGTTTATCCTTTTTTTTTAAAGTCGGTGATGGTGTACCGGGATTTTTTTTGGGGGGCGGCACTGCGGCCATGGGGGGCATTGGGGACAACAAAAACGGAAGGGATTATTTCCTTTAATACCACCCTTTAATATGCACATCCCGTTCTACGCCCCACCCCAGCCTCCAGCTCTGAAATTTTCACTAAGATGAAAGCAGGGGGAATAATTTCATGATGATCGATACCACCAGAAATTTTTTAATAAGGGATTTTTTAAAGAAATAGTTGTTAATTTTTAAACTAAAATATCAATTTTGTAAGGGTTTTTGGGCAACCATAGTCTTATTCAAGTCGTCATTATCCGCGTATTTATCTGCGGAAAGAGCCCGTTGAGGGCGGCAACAAAAACCCGGCGGTGTAAAGGATGTCCGGGAAAAAATAACGCCTAATGAAAAAAAAACAAGAAACCCTTAACCAATTAGGTCTTATATAATAAAAATTTTTACATTAAACTAAAAGTTTAAACCCTTTTTGATAGTGGTATTAATGCATTTATAAAAAAAGACAGGGGTTTTAATTCGGGCTTTTACGAAAGTTATTCACGTATTTTAAAAATATCAATGTTGCAACCAGGATTATGCTAAAATAGGGTCTGCCCCGGTCGCACAGCCTCACACTTTACACTTTAAAATTTTGGGGGAAAAACTTTTGGTTGGAAATTTTTAATTGTTTTTTCCCCCCCAATTAGCCAAATTCAAAACCGATCGACCCCAATGAAGGGAAAATTGGGTGGGGATTTTTGCCCCCGTCTGTCAAAATTGAGATTCCTTCGGGGAGGCATCCCCGCGTTGGGGGCTTTTGTTTTTCAGCTTTTTAAAAATATTTAATTATTTTTATTTATTTATGGGCCATGTGGGGGGAATTTGATATACCCCACTTGGGGGAATTCCTCCTGTCCCACACCGATCAACGCCCATGCCCATGATAAGGTCATTTTACTACACTGCTGCAAAAACTAAATATTCAAAAGTTAATCTTAAACTATTTAAACCCATCCCTGTTTAAAGTCCCTGATCGTAAGACATTGCCCTTTTAAAACGGAGTTATTTGTTTAAATGTTTAAGTTTTTCAATAAATTTTCGACAAAAAATTTAAAAATTTATCTTTTTTTGGGGGGTTTTTTATAGACGTGAATAACTTAAAATGGATGGAAATTTAATTACCGAATCAAAATTTTAAAAAATTAAAGAAATGTCCCAAACTTTTTTATAGCAAATCAGAAATAAAATTAATAATAAAAAGGGTTTTAATAGGACGTATCCATTCCCGGGCTCGGCGCATTATTTATTATCCCTGCTCAAAGGCTATAAATCATTCCTGAAACCATCTCAGCCCCGGGGGAGAAACAGCTCAATTGCTGCCATTTCTAGCGTGGAGAGCAAACCATCTCTCCCTTCACAGGTACCCTTTTAAACCCCCGGGGGTGAGAGAAAATTGGGTTTGCTCAAGGACACAGGTGTCCGGCTGGGCTCGAACCCACCTGCTGCGGAAAACCCCAGAACTTGAGTTCGGGGCCCCAGACCCCCTGGCCACGACAATCCACTTTACGCATTATACAACCCCGGGACCTACGGCTTTACGCCCCATCCGGGGGACGAAGAAGGGTTTAAAACCCTTTGCTAAAGGACAAGGCACGACCGCTCGAACCCACCCTGCTGCTGGCAACACCAGAAAGACTTTTAATCAAACACTTTGTTAAAAATGTATGTTTAACCAGGAAATATATATATTAAAAAACAGGGTAGACTGTCTGAAAAAGAGTAAGGTCACAAGATCGAATCGATCGGGGAAATGTTGAATTAAAAAATCAGAGAATTTAAATTTTTGTGATTTTAGTTGAAATCATTTTTTTAAAAATTTTGTACCTGGAAATAAAAAATTTTTTTTTAAAGAATTTATGCCCCACAGACATTTTCAGGGATAAAATGGGAAGGAAAATTTGAAAAAGAAAGACAAACGGGGAACCGAAAAAAAAATTTATTGATATTCGATCCCCGATGTGATGTATTCATTGTAAAATTTTTTTGAATAAGAAAGAAGTGACTTTTCAGTGGCGGGGGGCTGGGGCGGGGGAACGCCCTCAAAAATTTTTATCCCCAGGTGCCCCCCGGAAAAACATAAACCCCCCAAAAAAAAAAAAAAAAAAAAAAAAGGGAAAAAAACTTTCCCCAAACCCCCAAAAAAAAGCCCCGGTTGCCAGAAAGCCGCAACATATTCAATAATGAATATGCATATTTATGTCGACTTTATTAAGGAAATTTCTTTTTGATTAAAAATTTAAAAATTTTTAACAAATTACTGGGAAAGATTTCCCAAGGGGGGGTTGTGATTATTAAAAGCTTTGTTTTTTTGGATTCGAAAACTGACAAATTTGAGGAAACATCTATGTCAAACGGGAAAAGGGGGTTTTTGTTATTAACCCAAATTGGAGAGGGGGGGTTTTTGATGCGTTACAAGTGGTCATTATTCTGAAACAGTTACATGGTGAAATGAAATGGGTCAAACCAAAAAGAACACATTGTAAATATCGATTTATGTCGACAATAAACCAAAACAAGCCATCAAAGGGTTTTTTTTTTTGCAGAGGTGGTTTGAAACCCCTACCACCCCCCCTAAAAAAATATCCCCACTTTGCCCCACCAAATTTTTTTCACAATACTCGTCCAGGATTTGAAGGTGTTTTTTTTACTGCCCTGTTAAGTCAGTGGCACATTGGCTTCATGCCCCTCCAAAAAAAAAAAAAATAAATAAGAATACATAATTTTTATTAAAAAAAATGAAAAAAGATGTGGTAGTATAGTCGATAGGGGTTGGAATTATAGGAAAATTGTTAGGGGGTTAAAAGAAAAGAAAAAGACAAAAGATCAAAAAAAATTTTGGAAATTTAAAAATTTTGAAATTTATTAGGGAGACAAACCCATGTCTTTGGTTGTGGGGAGGAGGGAAACCCTCCCATGAGATTGTATAGAAGGTTTTTAAATTGGTAATGTTGGAAACTGTTCTATGAGTATGCTTTTCCCTTTTAATCAAGATAATGAAGGAAGGATACAACATTGGTAATGTTGGAAACTTTTAGAGTATGTTACTCTTTTGAATCAAGAAAACATTGAAGGGGAAAGGCCCAAAATTGGAAGCCAAAAGTTTATGAGATGTTTATACCCCTTTTTAACAAGATATACATTGAAGGAAGGACAAAATTGGGAAGTTAAAAAAATTTACGAGTATGTTATCTTTGAATGAATAATTTAAAGGGGAAAGGGAAAATCATTGAATGTTGGCAAATGTCATTTGAGTATGCTTTCCTTGAATCAAGATATTGAAAATAATTAAAAAACCCTCCTAGAAAGTTTAACAAAAAAAGGAAAATTGTTAAATGCATTAGGGAAAAAGGGTCTTCCAAATTCAAATTGGGAAAATTTTTTAAAAAAAAAGCAGATAAAATAGACAACTTTTCCCTTGCCACTAGGATAATTATTTGAAAGCTAAACTTGATGTAGTTGGCAAAAGAAAAATATCCTGAAACAAAAAAAACAACTTTAGCCTTTTGGGGGGGATAATTATTTGAGAAACGGAGGGAAAAGAAAATATCCTGAAAAAAAAAGACAACTTTTATTGCCTACTGGTGGGGATAATTATTTGAAAGCTAAACTTGATGTGAGTTTAAAGTAATACTTATAGTCATCCTGAAAAAAAATACAACTTTCCACGCACAAAACAGCCATGGTGGGGATAATTATTTGTAAACTTTTATGTGTATTTGAAAAGTAAATATCCTGAAAAAAAAAAAGACAATTTCTATTGCCTACTGGTGGGGATAATTATTTTAAAGTAAACTGATGTGTGTTTGCAAAAGTAATAGTCATCCTGAAAAAAAATGACAACTTCCCTTGCCCAAAAAAGCCCCTGGTGGGATAATTATTTGGTAAACTTGATTTTAGTTTGCAAAAGTAACCCTTATATAGATTTTTAAACGGGTTATTTTTTTATTCATGCATGACTGCTTTATAATAACCACAGGTATAAAAAATTTCAAAGGCCAAAAGTTTTCAGAGCTTTTTGAATAACTAGAATAACTTTACCGAAAAAAACGGTTTCTTCCTCAGATATTGGCAAAAAGTTCAAGGATTTCAGGCAAACACGGGGATCTTGAGAATAAATGAGTGCCCCCCAAATGCCACAAGAAGTTCATGTTGTTTCACGGATTTTCATCAAGAAATTCCAAGAGTATTTCGGCATTTTCAATGTTGTGTCCATGAAATTGCTGTGAATATTTATTTTTGGGAAACAGATTTTTAGGGGATTTTTGGTTTTCAAAATTTAGTATTGGAAGAGTTCACTTTCTTTCACCCGCTGAAAAGATGTTCAATTTTTTTTTCATGAATTTCGACTTGGCTCACAATGGCAATTTTTTTAACCATAACGATAAATTGGTTCTTTATATCGACAAAAAACAAGTATCGCAAATTGAAACATTGTGTTACCCCAAACTTTCTACGGTGGGGACTTTTCAAAGAAAATTGATGTGTAGTTTTCAAAAAAACCCCCCAAATATACCCCATAGGGAAAAGGGTTTTAAAAGGTCAAACCAGTCAACTGACGTTTTGACTGTTGACCCAAAAGTGCACACAGGGGGATTTTTTTATGGTTTTACGTATTTTTAACCCCCAAAAATACCCAGACAAATTTTTGGCCCCCTCTTGGGGGAAGGCCCCTATAAGTCCCCAATTATTATTTTTATTATTATTATTATTATTAATGTTTTTTTAAATTAAAAAAAAAAGTTGACTATTTTGACCGTAAATGTACCACACACGAAGGTTCGACAATGTTTGAATTTTAAAGGGGTATCCCCCGAAAACAGGAATTGAAGTTTTTTGATTAACTCAGGGCTGCCAAAAACCCAAATGATAACAAAAAATTTTTAATGTAATCGATTTCGTTTAAGATTAAACATGGAGTTTAATCAATCTTGGAACATTACATGCCCAAAAGTTTGTTTTGATTACAAACAAATGCCCCCCTTCGATAGATATATTTCAAGTATATCAAATTTTTACTGATTTTGACCCTTGTAGTAGCAAGAGGGTTAAAGTTATCCTGAAAAAAAAATATTTTTTTTAAGTTTTGATGTGTTTTCGTTTTAAAATTTCAAAACCAAAAAAAATATACTTTTTTTTCATGACTTGTATACTTTTTAAAAGATTGACTTAGAGGACACATTCCCATTAGGGGCAAAGTCTCAGGACAGAAGGGCTGTACGCCGAAAGAACCGGGAACCAAACAGAAAAAAGGATACCCGGGTACCCATTTTCTTTTGTTGAAACATTTCGGGGGGTGTACAACAATACGTAAAAGGTAAAAAATTGATTTTTTTAATAAAAGGATACCAAATTCGATCTTTTTTTTTTATTGGAGGGAATTTAATTTAAAAAAAATTGTTGTACAAGGCATTGTTTAAAGTCAAGACTTTGCAACCCTTAAATGTTAAGTTCAATTTTAAAAATATTTACGGAAATTTGGGAAACCAAAATGGAACCGGTAATGAGTGTTTTGTTTATCCCGGGTACCCGCAGTTTTTCCCTCAGCAATTTTTTATTTTTTTTTTTTAAAATTGGATAGATTGGGGAAATTTGGGCCAATATTGCCCGTGTGTAAGACAAATTTTCCCGTAAAAAAAAAAGATTACTGAAAGAAAAGCATCCAACCATTTTTAAACCAAGACCAGAAACTCATTTTTTTTTTTTTGGCCAATTGGGCATTTTTCCCAATATAAACACCCTGAAGAATAAAGTTTACATCAGGGGTTTTTTTTAAACAGTATTGATGGGTATACTGGGTTATAGAAACACCCTAACAATATACTTCTATAAAAAAACAAACTATAAATTATTAAATTAACAATTATGATAAAAGATGTAAAAATTGGGCATGAAAAAAGTAGGACAAGTTTCATGAACAAAAACACTCCAAAAGTATCATTCCCGAAATAGCTTATTTTTAAGGGAAAAAAATGTCACAAACAAATGTTTTTTTTTTCCCTTGGTGTGGATCCTTGATGACTTTTAATTAGTTCCCATATGAAAAAAGGGTTTACTACAGAAAAACCCCAGACAAATGGTTTCTCACTGGTGGGTCCTGTGGGAATTTTTTTGTTATTTAGCACAATGTTAAACCGTCATTTATTGGTGACTCTGATGACCCTTTAGACTGCTTCCTTTGGGGAAGGATTTTCCACAAATGTCACAGACAAATGGTTTCATTGGGTGGACTCGATGGCATCTGACTGCTTCCATTTGGGAAATATTTTCCACAAATGTCACAGACAAATGGTTTTTTGGGGTTTCCCCTGATGACATCTTAGATTGCTTCCTTGTGAGAAGGATCTTTCCCCTAGTCCGAAAATGGTTTCTATTGTGGGTTTTTTATATCTTTGACTGCTTCCCTGTGAGAAGTTTCCAAAATGTCACAGACAAATGGTTTCTCATTGGGTGTACCCTCTGGGCATCTAGATTGCTTCCCGGGAAAGGGTCTTCCAAAAATGTCACAAAAAATGGTTTCTCTTGGTGGGCCCGATGGACTTAGACTGCCCTTTATGTGAGAAGTATTTCCCCAAAAGTCACAGACAAATGGTTTCTCATTTGGTACCTCGATGACATCTTTGATTGCTTCCTTGGAGAAGGATCTTCCCAAAAACACAGACAAAAGGTTTCATTGGTGTGGATTTCTGATGGCATCTTAGACGCCCATGTGGGGGAAGTATTTTCCAAAATGTCACAGACAAATGGTTTTTATTGGGTGTACCCCTAGACATTTTTCTTCCATTTTAGGACTTTACAAATGCACAGACAAATGGTTTCTCATTGGGTTTCCCCTTTATGACATCTTAGATTGCCCTAGAAGGATTTTCCACAAATGTCACAGACAATGGTTTCTCATTGGGGTACCCTGATGACGCCCTTGATTGCTTCCCCGGGAGATTTTCCCCAAAATTTTCCGACAAATGGTTTCCCCTGTGGGCAAGGGTACTTGAGTTTTGGGGGAAATTTCCCAAAATTTGAAAAAAAGTTTTCATTGGTTCCCTGATGACATCAGATTGTTTGTTGGGAATTGTTTTTATTTGTTAGATCCATTTGGGGGCTTTTGATTTGGTTGAGAACACAAAATCAAACGGTTACATTGGTAAAAACTTTCGACTAAAACAGCTTTTTTATTAAGGGAAAAAATATAGTAATTTAAAAATATTATTGAGGCAGTGTCGGGGAAATGCCCAACTCAACTGTTCCAAAGGGGGGTGGGGCCTCCCGGGGACACTTTTGTCCTTGAGCAAAAAACCAAATTGCTTCCCCCCTCGGAGGGCCCGGGGGGGGCCCGGGGAAAGACGGTGGGCGGGTTAGCGACTGAAAACCCCCTTTTTGGGCCCGCAGCAGAGGTGGGTTGGCCGCGACACCTGTGCCCTTGAGCAAGACACTTAACCATAATTCTTTCCACCCAGGGGTTAAATGGTACCTGTAAGGCAGAGATGGTTTGCTCTATATCTTAGAAATGGCAGTAATTGGTGATACCCCCCAGGAGCTGAGATGGTTTCAGGAATGATTTATGAGCCTTATGACCCTTTTGAAGCAGGGATAATAATATAATGCGCCTTGGCCCCCAGTTAGTTGGATCGTGCACCATATAAATCTATACATTATTATTATTATTAAAGCCATGTTGTTTATCGTTTTTTTTGTGATTCAATGTTTGTTTACTTCCTAAGTGGTAGCATCAGGAGATCAACTCAACAGTAATTTAGTTTACTTTTTTGTAATCCTACGGGGGTGCTACCTTTGTTTCTTTTTCTGATAATTTAATGTAAATTTGTGTTGATTTGTTGTTGACCTGTGAAATCAATAAATGAATGAAATGAATGAATGAATGAGCAGGATTAAAATTTTCCCCTAGAGCCTTGGGCTAGTGAATTAACAGAATGACTACTGCATCTCTTGGTGTGAAAGTCTGGGGCTAGTGTACAAATAAAAGAAACACATCATCACATTTAGAAAAATCATGATTTTTGGCTGACACCAAAAGGGCAATTCTTTGGCATGGTGAAATAATTCATCTATAAACTTTTTTTTCAAATAAGCTTGAAAATTGTGCAACCAATTTTCAAGCTCAGTTTAACATTAATTATACAGTATACATGAATTTAAAAACAATAATTGTTTGTTTATTTATTGATACTTACGTAAGGAGAACCTTATTTGAAATTGCAAAAAAATGGTTTATCCTACATTTCGAACCTAACAGGATCTTTCTCAAAGGCAAAATGGGACGAATACAAACATACATTCATACATAAACACAAGAGTGAGCAGAAGTTAGTCAGGTGTGAAATGGCCCAATAAGAAGAAGATACAAAGCAGAGTCATGTACTGGTCCTGGGACTGGAATAGAGAGATTACACATGAATAGATAGAGGTACCATACTATAAGAGAAAAGTTATATGTGAAATGAACACAAAAGAAGAAGATACAAAAAGCAGTCATGTACTGGTCCTGGGACTGGACAATAGAGGGATTACACATGAATGGATAGGGGTACCAGGAGTTTGGCTGGAAGAGATTATGAGATTAGTAAAAAACAAAGGTCAGATGGGGTGTAAAACAAAACAGATAAATAAACTTAAAGATGTGGGACGGATTGTATTAAATACTCAATTCAGTAAGAAAATTTTGGGACTCTCCATGTGTGTGTTTTATTCGACTACTATTCTAAACGGGACTTGACTCAGCATTACATGTTACATAAAAGGCGCCACCTATTAGGTTGGGTTTTTTATTGATAGTTGTGCTGGGTATGTTACATCCCCTTTTTTTTTTTTTTTTTAAACCAAAATACGAACATGTACTAAAATAGAAACACAAAAAATGTTTCTTATTAAATCAAAGACGTTCAAATACAAACACTGGTAGGGTTTTGTGAGTAAACAATTGTTGTTTTGTTTTGTTAATTTTTCATGGGCATTGTTTGTGGTCTCCAAATCATTAACTCTGTTACATGTAGGTATCTAAAATCAACAAAAACTTATAAGAGTTAGACTTCAATCATTTTAATGAAAGTTTGTTCGGTTTGTTCACAACTCTTGAATCGCTATGTATGGGTTAACAGCATCAGTTCCTTTATTGTTCTGTCCATGGGTTGATTGTTCTTTGTCGGCAATTTGTGGTTGTTGTGAAACAGGCTGAGCGGGGTTGTTCGGATCCGAAGGTGACTGTCTTCTTTGTGGGTTGAATATCCTAAGTTGTCTCGGTTTTCACAAGGTTGAACCGTTGGGGTCCCTGACAAGATAGGATCGTGGTTCTGGCATTTTGCAGGACAGTGCTGGCGACAGAGTCCAGTGGCATGGTGTTGTACACAACAGTCCCCAGGTATCAATGGTGATAAGTCATGTTGCGTTGTCTTAATACTCTCTCTTTTTTGGCTTGTTTGTGTTGGGTGGTGTAGATGCTACCCTTACAACAGAAGTGTTAGGGATCTTCAGTGGCAGGTTACCTGAACTTTCCTGCCATGGGTATCTCAGCGGACTGGGAATGACACTGTCTACTGGTGGGTGCAGACGCAAAGAAGTGCCATGTCAGGATAAAGGCCCCCTTTGGCTTTCTTGAGGTTTTTTAAACCCTGTCTGGATCCCGCCTATGAATCCATTCGACTGGGGTAATGGGTGATGGTGTCACGGAACAAATCCTCATGTGTCGGTGAAGGTTTTGTATTGATTAACGAAATGCCTTCCGTTGTCGCTGATAATTTTCTCAGGTATGCCTTGCTAAAGAAAAACCCGCTTGTTTGTTACGACAACTTCACTGGTAATGGGTGGCATTTTAATGTAAGGGAATTTGAGTAGTAATCCCTACCAAGTAGTTTGCACTGTCAAATGAAACAAATCAGTACCAAGTATCTCCCATGGTCTTGTTGGTATGTGGCATCAGAGTTTCTTTTGTCTGTGTTCGCTGGTATTCTTGGGGTTGGGCACTGTCCCCCTTTTCCCCTCAATGTGTTTGTTGATGTCCAACCAATACACACATTCCGGCCCACGAATTGGTCTTTTCCATTCTGATGGCCTTCGTGCAGCTTAGCCAACACATAGTCATACATGTATCGGGATGACTCACGGTTCTCCCTAACCAGGACCATTTTCTATCGAGGCTCATCACGGAAGGCCCAGTAGGGCCAAGGGTTTTGTAGGTCTTTCATTTTCTCTGGCCAGCGGTGACTATGATCTCCTGGAGCTCAGCCAATGTTTTGCCCCTTTGCTGTTCAGGCTTTATCTTGCTGAGGTGCTCAGCAGAAAACTCAAGGGGGATATGAAGATCAAGATTATGTGCGTGTTTTTTTGCATTGGGCGACGAGACAAACAATCAGCAGCATTTCTTCCCGGCGGTATATGATTGGCATTGCAGGCCCGTAGGCGTAACAGCCCTACGTAGTGTAGTCAGGGTGGTGCTGATCGCGGGGCCTTTTGATGTATCATTTCAAGCGGTTTTGTGATCTGATTCCCACGAAGTCTTCCATAAACATAGGTGTGAAAAAGCTCAACAAACCCACTGCAAGAACTCTCGCCAATGTTCGGCCTTGTTTAGTTTCACTTAGCGACTTTAGCAATGCTATTGCTTATCATCTTTGAGGGTGCTCCGACCCCGTGAAGAGGCATCAACTTGGATAAAAGTTTTGTTCGGGTCAAAAACGGAGTATCGGTCCTCAACGAGATTCTTTTATTTTGTCAAAAGCCTGTTGATGGAAACTTGGTATCTTTCTTGAGCATGCGCGAGATCGGAGTGTGATCGAACAACCGCGGATAAATGGCTTGGTATGGACCATTCCAGAATTCTTGCAGCTCTGTTTTGTTTTGCGGTGACCCAGGCCTTAATGTCCGCGACTTTGCCTGGGTCTGGATGGGCATATGTTTGTCATACACCATTCAAAAAATGTGATCTGTGGTGTTTTTAAAAGCGATTTTGGCTATTGAACATGAGTCCATTCGCTGCAACCCCATTAGTTGTGAGATGTTGGTCATGTTCTTGCACAGTTTTCCATAACAGCTATGTCATCAGCAATACCTACAGAGCGGGAAAACTTTCAAGGATTTGGTCCATTCTTTTTGAATCGCTGGCTCATGGGCCGAATGGCATGCTTTGTAGCAGAGGCCAAATGGACTATTGAATGTGGTGAGAAGTGAGTTTTTTCAGCTTTATTGACCAATAGCGTTTTAGCATCAAGTTTGCTAAAGTACTGTCGCAGCAAACTTGTGGGCATTTCTCAACAGTGGCATTCGTGATGGTTCCGCTTTTTCGTTGTTTGAAGTCTTTGGGGTGAAATCCCAGTTTTCCATTTGTCGCTTGAAACGACCATACTCTCACCCAATCAGTAGGTTCTGTCACTTCCAGTATGACACCCTGCTGCTCCATGTTATTTTGCTCTGTTTTTAGTTCATCTCTGATGTGGATGGAGCACTTAGGGGCGTGTATGGTGGGCATTGGATTATCTTTAGCACAATATGATACACTCCAGAAAATTTCCAATTTTGTCAAATTGTTCTGGGTATTCCCGCCAAAATCTCTTGTGGAGTCGATGGGGTTTTTAATATTGTGTGTTTATTTCACAATGCAGTGTGATTAGTCCAAGGTCAGGAACACTGAAGTCCAATTATACAGGCGCGGTCACGATATAGAACTCGGCCTCATCCAAGGGCCTTTGTTGTATCTGCAGGGGGCTTGGTGGAACCATACTGTTGAAATTTTGGGCCCATTAACGCTGTGAGGGTGGTTGTGTTTCACACAGCTCTTTTCGAAATCCTTCCCTCAAGTTTGCAGGGGAAAGCATCGAACATGCGCACAGGCAGAGTGTTGCCCTGTGCACCTGTGTCCACCTTTGCTCGAATATTTACCAGCGTGTTGTCCCGTTTTACTGGGCGATGTGGCTTGATCACGGTGTCAGGCTGCTGAGCCGCACTAATGTTGGACACCAGTATTGTGGAGGGGCCCTGTCTTTAAATTGTTCCTCAAAATCATAGTACTGCCGCCCCGGTCAAGGGGAATGCACTCTTTGTGAGGAGGCTTTGGTGTGCCGCCTTGATCTCAACTGACCACGTTTTCCTTTTCTGGCACAGATTGGGCGAGATCTGTCACCCAGGATGGTTCCATTTCGGGTGGTTCTGAACCCGGGGGATCGACACATTATCCCAATGATTCGCTTGTTGCATTTGCGAATGTTGTTTTTAAGCGGGGCAGTTGTCGGTCGTTTGAATGAGTGGTATGCCCCCAGTTCGACATTTGTTTGACTTGGACATCATGTCAGGGATTTCTTTGTTCTGCAGCGTGTCAATTCTTTCATGTGAGTTACGGATGCTTCATGTGTGCGACCTAGTTCAATTCTTGGTCCATTGTGAGTGACTTTGGTTTACCCAGAGCTTTTTTTGTAGTTCCGGGTGTCTGTTCCCATATAAGTTGGTCAAGTTGTCTTTGAGTTCTCATCATCTTTAAAGTGCATTTGTGGCTTGGAGCTTTAGCCTTGACACAAAGTCATCGATGCTCTCCTAATTTCTTGTTGTCAAATCGTTTAAGGAGGCGTGCAATCGGAAATTTTTTTTCGGATTGATTGTGTCTAAGTTCTCCCAGACTACGGAGGGGAAACCCCGTCAGTTTGGGGCAATCCCTAGAGTTGTACATCTGGCCTTGATCATGATGTCCCATGAACAGTAGTTTTATGGTCCACTTGTTTGTCAGGTTGCACATTCATTGCAATACACACTGTTGTTTGAAAAGCTTTATTGCATTTGCTTGGTCCCAGTTTGACCAGTCCATCGGGTACATATGACTTTGCCATCTTCTCATTTGGGTTTGAAGTGGTAGGTTATCAGTTTATGTGACAATGAACACAAAATAAACGGTTTATGCAGGATGCTAGCTCGAATTGAAAGCCACGCGGTGTACTCGGCAGTGTTTTGATCCAAAATCACTGAGTCTTCTAATGTTGATAATTTTCGTGTTCAGCACATTTATAGTCAATATGAATTAAGTTGAACACGTATAGCACCACTGTTATCCTAGGCAATGCCCGGCAGTGAAGCAACTGTTTATTAGGGTTTATAAGAAAGACTCACAGATTTCGTCCGACTGGATTTGGCCTGGCTTCAGTCTCACGGCTAGCTGAAAACACGTGATTCCGGAGTTGGACTTGGGTGTAATCCATCTGATCTTATGAGGCCCGACTAAATCTTCGTTTTTTGATACAAACGACCGGGAAATGTTCGGTTTTCTGGTCAAATAGGGGTCTGGCTTGGGTCCAATGCACACCCCTGCCACCATGAAAGATGTGGGACGATTGTATTTAAAAACTCAATTCAGTAAGATAATTCTGGGCCCTCCATGTGTGTTTTATTGACTACTATTCTAAACTGGGCTTGACTCCCGCATTACATGTTACATAAAGGGCCACCCATTGCGGTTGGTTTTATTGATAGGTAAGTTGGGTATGTTACAAAACAACAAGCAAAACAAATGTAAAACAAATGTAGAAATGTCTGGGAGAAAGAAAAAAGGGAGAAAATAGGAAAAAATTAGTTATTCATTCCCCTTTTTTGACATTGTTAGATATAATAATTAAAGTATTCTGTTTATGATCTTATCAATTTCAAAAGAAAAATTTTTCCCTAATGTTGTCATGATACCAAAAACCAAGTCTTTTTTAAAATCCCCCAAATAATACTCCCCTTAATATGTTTAACATTAACCGATCGACGGCAGTCAAGTTTTTTAAAACAATAAATTTGAATTTGGTATCAATTTAAATTCAGTAAAAAGTAATGCAAAACCACTTGGCGAGATCAGTAGGCCTAGTATGAGTACGAGTTGGCACATGTATGTACGAGGGCGAGTTGACGCCCGCGTAATTTTTACACCGCAGCGACGGGTTTTGTGCAGTAAAAGTGCCTTCCGGTCTGAGAGAGACTACGAACCCTAGGCGCGCGACGATAGAAAACTCCAAGCTGCAGTCGACCATGGCGCTCTGCAGTGGAACTCATGGAGCCATTCCTCTCCGTTGATGGTAGGTTTTGCGTGTCGAAATTCCCTTGCGCGATGCGTGCTGAATTGGTTCATAGTCTTGACACAAGGGCGAAATGCGTACAAAACCCGTCGCTGCGGTGTAAAAAATACGCGTCCGTAAAGTACGAGTTTACGTGAGTACGAGAAAACTTTGCAAATGTACGACTGTGTAAAAGTACGAGTTGACTCGAATTCGACCAAGTAAGCTTAGTTGCCGGGCTATGTCACCAAAATTTCATGTCCTCTTATTTCCTGAAATTGTGTGTCACACGCTACATTCTTATAGCACAATTATATCTATAATGTAATAGTATATTTATATACTGTAAATATAATCGTAAAAAGCAATTTGTCGCACAAAATTCTTCATTTTGAAATACTCACGTGGCGAAATAACCTCCTTTGTTAGATGTTGGACCCGTACATCAGCTGATCAGGGGTCCGAACTGAATAAACTCTCAAAATGTAACATTTCCCGTTTTCCTTAGTCCTACTACTACGAAGCCTCAGCAATCGAAATACATATTATAATATTGATTTACGCTTAATTTCTTTTCAAATGTGTTTCATATACATATTCCCCTGCGAAAATAAATCACCCCTAATCAAATCAATGCTAATTTCCAAAGTAATTCGGACCCCCAGCTTTTGTCGAGCAACATAGCCTAGCCTACGGAGGACATAAGCGAAAACCCAAGGCAACATATTTTTGTTTGTATAAAAAGTGTTTTTGCCAAAACGATTTTATTTTATTAAAACAGTATTAAACAAGATTTTACATTCGAACAAATTATATAACTCAGATCTTCTAATTTCCATCGATTAAAAATCTTGTTTTAATACTGTTTTAATAAAATAAAATCGTTTTGGCAAAACACATTTTTTTGCATTTATTTTATACAAACAAAAATATGTTGTAACAGGTTTTGTATGTCCTTTACCGTATTAAATATGTTGCTGGTGTGTCGACAAAAGCTGAGGTCCAGGGGTTGCTGGAAATTAGCATTGATTTGATTAAATTGATTTATTTCATAGAATATTACCGAATTTATGTGAAACACATTTGAAGAAAAATTGGCGTAAATCAATATTATAATAATTATGTTTTTCCCGATTGCTGAAGCTTCGTAATGGTAGTACTAAGGGAGAAACGAAATGTACATTTGAGAGTTTATTCAGTTCGGACCCCTGATCCAGCTGATCATACCAGGTCCAACATCTAACAAAAGGGGTTATTTCATACGTAGGGTATTTCAAAAATGAAAATTTTGTGCGACAAATTGCTTTTACGATTATGTTTACAGTATATAAATACTATTACGTTATAGATATAATTGTGCTATGAGATGTACAGCGTGTGACACACCAATTTCAGGAAATAAAGAAGACATGAAATCTTGGTGACATATAGCCCGGCAACTAAACCCTCTTGCAGTCCAATTCAGGGTCAACTCGCTCATTGCACACACAGTCATACATTTGCCAAAGTTTTCTCCGTACTCACGTAAACTCGTACTTTACAGGTTTGTATTTTTTACCGCAGCGACGGGTTTTGTACGCTTTTTCGCCCATGTAATAAGACTATGAACCAATTTCAGCACGCATGCGCGCGAGAGAATTTCGACCAAACGCAAAAAACCTACCATCAACGGAGGAATGGCTCCATGAGGTTTCACTGCAGAGCGCCATGGGTCGACTGCGGCTTGGGGGGGTTTTTTCTATCGTCGCGCGCCTAAGGGTTTCAATGGTCTCTCTCAAGACCGGGAATTGGCACTTTGCTGAAAAACTGCATCCGTCATACGGTGTAAAAAAAATTACGCAGGCCGTCAACTCGACTCGTACATACATGTGTAACTCGTACTCATACTAGGCCTACTGATCTCGCCAAGTGGTTTGCATTACTTTTACTAATTTAAATTGATACACCAAATTCAAATTTATTGTTTTAAAAACTTGACTTCCGTCGATGGGTTAATGTTAAACATATTAAGGGGTATTATTTGGGTGGGATTTTTAAAAAAGACTTGGTTTTCGGTATCATGACAACGTATGGAAAATTTTCTTTTGAAATTGATAAGATCATAAAACAGAATACTTTAATTATGTATATCTAACAAATGTCAAAGAAGCGGGAATGAATAACCAATTTTTTCCCTTTTTTTCTCCCTTTTTTTCTTTCTCCACAGACATTTCTACATTTGTTTTACATTTGTTTTGCTTTGTTGGTTTTGTAACATACCCAGCACTTACCCATCAATCAATAAACCAACCGCCAATAGGTGGCCCTTTATGTATAACATGTAATGCCAAGTCAAGTCCAGTTTAGAATAGTAGTCGCAATAAAAACACACATGGAGGAGTCCAAAATTATCTTACTGAACTGAGTATTTAATACAACCGTCTCCCCACATCTTTCATGCAGTGGCAGCGTGTGGTGCATTGGACCTAGCCAGGCCTATGTTGACCAGAAAACCTAACATTTACCCGTTAGGTTTTGTATCATAAAACGAAGATTTCGTCGAAGGCCCTCATAAGATCAGATGGATTACACTCCAAGTCCAACTCACGGAGATCGCGTGCGTGTCTAGCTAGCCGTGAGACTTGAGCCACGGCCAAATCATCAAGATCGGACAGAAATCTGTGAGTCTTTACTAAAAACCCAAATAAAACAGTTTAGCTTCACTGCCCTGTGCATTGCCTAGGATAACAGTGGTGCTATAACGCATGTTTCAACTTAATTCATATTGATTTCTATAATGTCTTGGTGAACACTGAAAAATTATCAACATTAGGAATAGACTCAGTCGCCATTTTGGATCATAACATGGTAATTTGCAGCACACACCGCTGTAGCTGTTCAATCGGCGCTAGCATCCTGCATCATACCCGTTTATTTTGTGTTCATTGTTGTTGCACATAAACTGATAACCTACCACTTCAAAGCAATGAGAAGATGGGCCGATCATATGTACAGCACAAGCATGGACTGGTCAAACTCGACCAAGCAAATGCAATAAAGCTTTCTCAAACAACAGTGTGACATGTACCTTTGCAATAAAGAATGTGCAACCCTGACAAACAAGTGGACCATATATACTACTGTTCATGGGACATCATGATCACAGCCTTCTCTTAAATATATTACAACTCATGGGATTACCCCAAAACAATGAAGGTTCCTCCGTAGTCTGGAGAACTTTGAGACACAAATCAATCAACCCGAAACAAAATATTCGTGATTACCGCGCTCTCCTTACAACGTGATTTGTAGGCTAACAAGACAATTAAGGAGAACATCGATTGACTTTGTGTGTCAAGGCTCAAGCTCCAAGCCTACAAATGCGACTTTAAAGATGATGAGGAACTCAAAAGACGAGACTACTTGACCAACTTATTATGGGAACGGACACCGAACTACAGAAAAGCTCCTGGGTAAACCAAAGTCACCACAATGGACCAAGCAATTGAACTAGAGTCGCATTACGAAGGCATCCAGTGAATCACATGAGAAAAGAATTGACACGTGCAGAACAAAGAAGAAATCATGCATGATGATGTCCGGCAAGTCAAACAAATGTCGTAAATGACTTGTGTAGACGATACCACTTATTCAAACGACGACAACACAACAACTGTCCCACATAAACAACATGTACTTAAATGCAACAAGCCGAATCAGTATTGGGATAATGTGTCCAACCGATCACTGGTACAGAACCACCTGCGCAAATGGAACCATCCCGTGATTTGCGGTGACAGATCTAAGCCCAATCTCGTGCCAGAAAAGGCAAACCAACGTGGTCAGTTGGAAGAATCAAGGTCGCGCATACCAAAGCTTCCTCTCCTCACAAGGAGAAGTGCATTCACTTGACGGGACTATTTAGTACCTTGATTTTGCGAGGAACAATTTAAAGACATGGCCTTCCACACAATACTGGTGTCCAACATTAGTGCGGCTCAGCAGCCTGACAACGTATTGCTAAGTGATCAAGCCACATACGCCCAAGTGTAAACCGGGACAACCACGCTGGAAATGAAATATTAGAACAGGTGGACACAGGTGCACAGGGAACGCAGCTTGCACTCTGCCTGTGCGCTGTGTTCAGATGCATGTACCCTGGCAAACTTGATTGCTGAAGGAGTTTGAAAAGAGCTGTGTGAGGAACTTTACAAACCCACCTCACAGCTGCTTAATGGGCCCAAATTCCCACACAGTATGGTTCCATCAAGCCCTGCCGATCACCGAATACAACAAAGGCCCATGGATAGAGGCCGTAGTTCTATATAAATGAACTCCGAGCCGCCCTGCTATAATTGGGTTCAGTTCATGGCCGTGACCTTTGGACTAATCACACTGCATTGTGAAATAAACACACAATATTATAAACCCATCGACTCCACAAGAGATCTTCGATTGAGCAATACCCAGAACAATTTGACAAAATTGGAAACTTTCCTGGAGTGTATCATATTAGTGCTTTAAAGATAATCCAATGCCCACCATACACGCCCCCTCGCATAGTGCTCCATCCCACATCAGAGATGAACTAAAAACAGAGCTGTAAATAACATGGGGAGCAACCTTGGTCATCATACCGAAAGTGACAGGAACCTACTGATTGGGTGTGAGCAGTATGGTCGTTTCACATGCGAGCAAATGGCAAACTTCGCATTTGCCTCGACCCTCAAAGACTTAAACGCACCATAAAAGCGGAACCATCACAGAATGCCCACTGTTGAGGAACGTCACAAGTTTGCTGGCGCACAGTACTTGTAAACTTGATGCTAAAAACGGCTATTGGTCAATAAAACTGGACTTAAGAAAGCTCACTTCTCACCACATTCAATAGTCCATTTGGCCGCTACTGCTAAAAGCGCATGCCATTGAGACTCGTCTCATGAGCCAAGAACGATTCCCAACACAGAATGGATTAAATCATGAGAAGTGTTCCGCTCTGTAGGTATTGCTGATGACATAGCTGTGTATGGGAAAACTGTGCAAGAACATGACCAACATCTACACACAACTAATGATGAGTTGCAGCCGAATATGGACTCATGTTCAGCCAGCCAAAAATAGCTATTATTAAAACACCACAGATCACATTCTTTGGAATGTGGTTACAAACATCGTGTCCATCCAGACCCAGGCAAAATCGCGGGACATTAAGGGCCTGGGTCACCGCAAAACAAAACAGAGCTGCAAAGAATTCCTGGGAATGGTCACATACCTAAGCCCATTTATCCCACAATGACTGTCTATGATCACACTGCCGATCTCCGCGCATTGCCTGCAAGAAAGATACAGTTTCCATCAACTGCAGGCTTTTGACAAAATCAAGAATCTGCGTTTTGTGAGGACTCGATACTCACGTTGCTGATCCGGTCAACAAAGCGAAACTGTTATCCAAGCTGATTACCTCTTCACGCTGGGTCGGAGCAGCTTCCTCATACAAGATGATAAGCCAATAGCATTCGCTTCAAAGTCGCTCGTGAAACTAAACAACGCACGCCGAACATTGAGCGAGAGTTACTTGCAGTCGGTTAGGCTGTGAGCGATTTCACACTCATGTTTATGGAAAGCACTTCGTGTGGAATCAGATCACAAACCGCTTTGAAATAATGCATCATCAAAGGCACCGCCGATCAGCACCACCCTGACTACAACGTACATGTATGCTGTTACCAGCCATACAATGCCGCTGATGCCACAATCATATACCGCCCGGGAAAGAAAATGCCGTTTGCTGATTGTTTGTCTCGGTCACCAAGTGCAAACACTGTAAACACGACATCAATCTTGATCTTTCATATCCACTTCGTGCAGTTTTCTGCTGAGCATCCAACAGAATAAAACTCGTGCAACAAAGAACAAACAATTGGCTGAGCTCCGGGGTCATAGTCACCGGCTGTGGAAAGCGTATGAAAGACCTACCAAAACCGCCAGCGCCTACTGGGCCTTCCGTGATGAGCTCTCGATGAAAGAAAATGGTCTGCGTCGTCAAGGGAGAGCAGCGTAGTCATCGATACTATGTATGACTATGTTATTGCAAAGCTTACGTTGCATCAAGGCCATCAGGGAATGGAAAGACCCAAAATTACGTGCAAGGAGATATTGTGTATTGGTTGACATCAACAAACACATTGAGGAAATGGTGCTGACAATGCCCCAACCTGCCAAGAATACCAGCGAACACAGACAAAAGAAACTCTGATGCCACACCAATCACCAACAAGACCATGGCGAGATACTTGGTACTGATTTGTTTCATTTTGACAGTGCAAACTACTTGGTAGTGGCAGATTACTACTCAAAATTCGCCATCGTTATGAAATGCCACTCCGCACCAGTGAAGCTGTGTAACCGCATCAACCAACTGCCAGTTGTTCGCTGAGCAAGGCATACCTGAGAAAATTATCAGCGACAACGGAAGGTATTTCCGACTTCGAATCAATACAAAACCTTCACGGCCACACATGAGGTTTTGTTCACGTGACACCATCACCTCATTACCCCAGTCGGATATGGATTCATAGGAGCTTACGCCAGTCCAGATAACAGGTTAAAAACAACGCTCAAAGAAAGCCAAAGCAATGGCCTTTTATCACTGACATGGCCTTCTTTGCGTCTGCCTGCACCACCAGTGAGACAGTGTCATTCCGAGTCCCGCTGAGATACTCCATGGCAGGAAGAGTTCAGAGTAACCTGCCACTGAAGATCCGCAAGAACACTTCTGTTCGTAAGGGATGAGGCATCTACGACCGACTCCAACACAAAACAAAGCCAAACAGAGAAGATATTGACACAGCGCACGCGACTTATCACCATTGGATACCTGGGCAAGCTGTTGGGTACAACACCATGCCACGCACTGGACTCTGGTGGCCGCCAGCCACTGTCCTGCAAAATGCCCAGAACCGATCCTATCTTGTCAGTACACCCAACAGCGGTTCAACCTTGGCGTAGAAAACCGCAGAGACAACAACTCAGGATATTCAACCCACAAAGAAGACAGTCACCTTCTGCGTTGATACCGAACAACATGCATACAGCCTGTTTCACAACAACCACAACAACAATGTGCCGACAAAAGATTTTCAATCACACCATGGACAGGAACAATAAAGGAACTGATGCTGTGGCAACCCGCCATACATAGCACGCGATCTGGGAAGAGTTTGTGAACAAAACCCGAACAAAACTTTCATTGTAAAAATGATTGAAGTCTAACTCTTATAAGTTTTGTTGATCTTTAGATACTCATACATGTAACAGAGTTAATGATTTGGAGAGACCACAAACAATACCCTATGAAAAGTTAACAAAACAAAAACAACAATGGTGTTTACTCACAACACCGCCCTCTACCTAGTCGGTTTGTATTTGAGCGTCTTTTGATTTAATAAGAAACGGATTTTTAGTGTTTCTATTTTAGTACATGTTCGTATTTTTTGGGTTTAAAAAAAAAAAGAAAAAAAAGGGGGATGTAACATGCCCAGCACTTAACTATCAATAAAACCAACCGCCAATAGGTGGCGCCGCTTTATGTAACATGTAATGCTGAAGGTCCAAGTCCAGGTTTAGAATAGTAGCTCTAATCGCCAAAAACACACACATGGAGATGAGTCCAGAATTATCTTTACTGAATTGGAGTATTTAATACAATCAAGTCCCACATCTTTACAAGATTTATTTATCTGTTTTTGTTATTACACCCTCTATCTGGACTCTTTGTTTTTCACTAATCTCATAATCTCTTCTTCCAGCCAAGAAACTCCTGGCAATTCCTCTATCCATTCATGTGTAATCCCTCTATTGGTCCAGTCCCAGGACCAGTACATGACTCTGCACTTTTTTGTATCTTCTCTTCTTTTGTGTTCATTTCACACCTGACTAACTTTTCTCTCTTATAGTATGGTACCTCTATCTATTCATGGTGTAATCTCTCTATTGCCCAGTCCCAGGACCAGTACATGACTCTGCTTCTTGCATCTTCTTCTGTATTGTGTCCATTTCACACCTGACTAACTTCTTGCCTCACTCTTGTGTTTATGTATGTGAATGTATGTTTGTATTCCGTCCCCATTTTGCCTTTTTGAGAAGATCCTGTTAGGTTCGAAATGTAAAGGCGTCACAACCATTATTTTGCAATTTCAAATAAGGTTCTCATAATACGTAAGAAGGTATCCAATAAATAAAAAACAAACAATTATTGTTTTAAGTTCATGCATACTGTATACTTAATGTCTCAGGTCCGAGCTTGAAAATTGGTTGCACAATTTTTTCAAGCTTATTTGAAAGTTTATAGGATGAATTATATTCCACCATGCCAAAGAATTGCCTTATGGTGTCAGCCAAAAAAATCATTGATTTTTCTAAATTGTGATGATGTGTTTCTTATATTTGTACACCTAGCCCCAGACTTTCACAATCAAGGAGATGCAGTAGTCATTCTGTTAATTCCACTGTATCTAGCCCAAGGCTCTAGGGGAAATTATCAATCCTGTTTCTTCATTCATTCATTCATTTCATTCATTTATTGAGTTCACAGGTCGAACAAATCAACAATCAACAAATTTACATTAAATTATCAGAAAAAGAAACAAAGGTAGCACCCCTGTAGGATTACAAAAAAAAAGTAAACTAAATTACTGTTATGAGTTTGATCTCCTGATGCTACCACTTAGGAAGTAAACAAAACATTGAATCTACAAAAGAATCGATAAACAACATGGCTTTATAATAATAATAATAATACATGGCAGAATTTATATGGTGCACGTATCCACCAATTAGAAAGTTATGTCATAAGACGCGTGTAATAACGTATCCTGCTCATAAGGCTCATAAGGCTCATAAATCATTCCTGAAACCATCTCGAGCTCCTGGGGAGTATATACAGGCGTCCAATTGCTGCCATTTCTAGCGCATAGATGAAACATAAACCATCTCTGCCTTCACAGGTACCCATTTAACCCCTGGGTGGAGAGAAGCAATTATGGTTAAGTGTCTGGCTCAAGGACACAGGTGTCCACGCCGGGCCCTCGAACCCACCACTCCTGCTGCTGGCAACACCAGGAATTTGCAGGTTCAGTGCGGCATGAACCGCCACGACAATCCACTCTACGTGCATTATACAACACACGGGACTCCACGGCTTCGTCCCATCCAAGGACCGAAGCAATTATGGTTAAGTACCTTGCTCAGCGACACAAGTGTCACGACCGGCTGAACCCACACCCTGCTGCTGGCAACACCAGAACTTGAGTTCGGTGCGCTATACCGCTCGGCCACGACACTGCCTCAATAAATATTTTATTAATTACCTATACTTTTTTCCTTAATATAGAAAGCTGCTTTGAGTCAGAAAGTCTTCACCAATGATAAGCCGTTTGATTATTTGTGTTCTCAACCTGAATCACAAGTCACCCAATGGATCTAACAAATGAGAAACAATTCTCACACAGAAGCAATCTAAGATGTCATCAGAGGGTACACACCAATGAGAAACTATTTATTTGTCAAATTTGTGGCAAATCCTTCACCCAAGAAAGCTCACTAAGAATGCATCAAATTGTCCACACGAGAGAGAAACCATTTGTCTGTGAAATTTGTGGAAAATGCTACTCGCATGGAAGCAATCTAAGACGTCATCAGAGGGTACACACCAATGAGAAACCATTTGTCTGTGACATTTGTGGAAAATCCTTCTCACATGGTGAAGCAATCTAAGATGTCATCAAGGGTTTTACACCAATGAGAAACCATTTGTCTGTGACATTTGTGGAAAGTCCTACTCACATGGAAGCAATGTAAGATGTCATCAGAGGTACACACCACGAGAAAACCATTTGTCTGTGACATTTGTGGAAAATACTTCACATGGAAGCAGTCTAAGATGCCATCAGAGAATCCACACCAATGAGAAACCATTTGTCTGTGACATTTGTGGAAGATCCTTCACAAGGAAGCAATCTAAGATGTCATCAGAGGGTACACACTAATGAGAAACCATTTGTTCAGAGCTAGGAAAATACTTCACATGGAAGCAGTCTAAGATGCCATCAGAGAATCCACACCAATGAGAAACCATTTGTCTGTGACATTTGTGGAAGATCCTTCTCACAAGGAAGCAATCTAAGATGTCATCAGAGGGTACACACCAATGAGAAACCATTTGTCTGTGACATTTGTGGAAAATACTTCTCACATGGAAGCAGTCTAAGATGCCATCAGAGAATCCACACCAATGAGAAACCATTTGTCTGTGACTATTGTGGAAGATCCTTCTCACAAGGAAGCAATCTAAGATGTCATCAGAGGGTACACACCATTGAGAAACCATTTGTCTGTGACATTTGTGGAAAATACTTCTCACATGGAAGCAGTCTAAGATGCCATCAGAGAATCCACACCAATGAGAAACCATTTGTCTGTGACATTTGTGGAAAATCCTTCTCTGAGAAGCAGTCTAAGAGCGTCATCAGAGTCCACACCAATAAATGACTTGGGTTGTAACATTGTGTGCTAAATATGCTCACAACAAATTACCACAGGATTCACCAGTGAGAAACCATTTGTCTGTGGTTTCTCGTAGTAAATCCTTTTTTTTCATATGGAAGCAACTAATTAAGAAGTCATCAAAGGATCCACACCAATGGAAAAAACATTTGTTTGTGATATTTCTTCATTCTTCAGAAGCTATTTCTGAGATGATAGCACATTTTTGAGTGATATTTTGTTCATGAAACTTGGTCTCACATTTCTCATGTCAATTTATTCACATCATTGTTATCATAATTGGTTAATTTAATACAGTTTACTAGTTTGTGTTTTATAGAATGTATTGTTAGGTGTCTTCTATATACCCAGCAAGTATACTCCATCCAATACTGGTGTTAAAATAACACCAATGATGTCAACTTTATTCTTCCATGGTGTTTATATTGGGCAAAGCTGACCATTGGCCAAAAAAAAGTCGCAGGTTTCTGGTCATAGGTCGGCTTCAAAATAGGTGCGGTGATGCGCCTTTACTTTCAGTAATCTTTCTTTTGCCACAGGGAATATATGATACGTATACACACAGGGACCAAATATTCGCCTAATTCCAATCTATCCAGCAATTTTGAAAAAGAAAATCAAAATTGCTGATGGAGGGTTGTGTTGGTATCCGATACCCAACCAAAACACTCATTACCGGTTCCATTTTTCAAGTTCCAATTACCCGTAAATGACTTTTTAAATTCGAACTTAACATTTGAGCTGTGCAACAGAAATCTGTGACTCTTGAACAATGCACTTGTACAGACAATTATTTTTAACTAAGAGATTACACCCAATAAAGAAAAGATCGATAGTATGGTATCCTCTGTATTATAAAAGTCCAATTGTTACCATTTGAGTACATGTATTTGTACACCGAGTGCAGCCAACAAACAGGGTATCCGGCATCCAAGTTTTCTGATTTCGTATCCGGTTCCAAAAATATTCGAAAACGTACAGCCCTATGCTGATGCGCTGAGACTTTTGACCTAATGCCAATGATGTCCTCTAAGTCAATGCGTTTAAAAGTATACAAGTCATGAAAAGTAAATGTGCATATTCTTTTGAGTTTTCTGGAAATCTCTAAAACGAAAACACATCAAAAACTTCCAAAAGAATATTTTGTTTTCAGATAACTGTTAACCCTCTTGCTACTACAAGGGTCAAAATCAGTCAAAATGTTGATATACTTGCCAAGATATATCTAGTGCATTTAAAGGCAGTATTGTCATTGTACCAAGCAAACTTTTAACAGGGCATGTACTGATGTTCAAGATTACATTAAACATCCATGTTTAATCTTAAACTTGGACATCGATTACATAGTGGTAATATGACCTTATCATGTTGGGTATTATGGCAGTCACTGAGTTAATCTAAAACAAGCATTCCAATTCCTGTTTATCGAGACGATACTGCCCCTTTAAAATTCAAACATTGTCGAACCTTACGTGTAGTGAGTACATTTACAGGTCAAAATGAGTCAACTGTTTTTTTTAATAGTAAAAGCATTAATAATAATAATAATAATAATAATAATAATGTGTGGACTTAGTGAACACGTATCCACCAACTGAGTGGTGCTCAAAGGCGCATATTGTCTGGTATTGTTGAGGTGGTCAAATGACAAACCAGTCAAAATGCCCCTGTGTGCACATTATTTGTCAACAGTCAAAACAGTCAGTTGACTGGTTTTGACCTCTATAACAACTTCCCCACTATAGTGCAGCTATACTTGGAGGGTTACTTTTGCAAACTACACATCAAGTTTAGCTTTGAAATAATGATCCCCACCAGTAGTAAGTTTGGCGAGTGAACACAATGATATCGAATATTAAGTATACATTGTTTTATTCGATTCGATATCAAGAACCTTAACTTATCGATATATCGCGATTAAAAAAAATTGCCATTGTGAGCCAAGTCAGAAATTCCATGAAAACAAAATTAGAACAGTCTTTTCAGCTTTTGGAAGTGAGAAAACAAAGTGAACTTCACAAGCACATAAACTATGAATAACTTGGCCTGAAAATGCCCTGAAAATCTGTTTTACCTTGAAATAAATAGTTCACAGCAATTTCACATGACGACACAACATTGTGAAAATGCCATGAAATACTCTTGGAATTTCTTCAAGTGAAAATGCCTGAAAGCAACATGAACTTCTTGTGGCAGTTTTGGGGCAACTCATTTATTCTCAAGATCGCCATGAATTTGCCCTGAAATCACTATGAACATTATTGCCAATATCTCTGAGAGGAAGAGACACCATGAAATTGCATTTTCAAGGTAAAGTTATTCATAGTTATTCATACAAGCTCTGCAAACAAAATTTATTGTGACGCTTTGTAGAGGGCACATACCTGTGGTTATCGGCTATCAAAAGCAGTCATGAATGAAAAAATAATCACGATATTATCAAAAATCTATAAGGCCACTTTTTGCAAACTACACATCAAGTTTTAGCTTTCAAATAATTATCCCCACCATGGGCTGTTTTGTGAAGCGGCAATGGAAAGTTGTCATATTTTGTTTCTTCAGGATGACTATTACTTTTTGCAAACTACACATCAAGTTTAGCTTTCAAATAATTATCCCCACCAGTGTGGCAATAGAAAGTTGTCATATTTTGTTTTCAGGATGACTGTTACTTTTGCAAACTACACATCAAGTTTAGCTTTCAAATAATTATCCCCACCATGGGCTGTTTTGTAAAGGCAATGGAAAGTTGTCATATTTTGTTTCAGGATGACTATAAGTATTACTTTTGCAACTACATCACTGTTTAGCTTTCAAATAATTATCCCCACCAGTAGGCAATAGAAAGTTGTCATATTTTGTTTTCAGGATGACTATTACTTTTTGCCAACTACACACCAAGTTTAGCTTTCAAATAATTATCCCCACCAATAGGCAATGGAAAGTTGTCATATTTTGTTTTCAGGATGACTATTACTTTTTGCCAACTACACATCAAGTTTAGCTTTCAAATAATTATCCCCACTAGTAGGCAATGGAAAGTTGTCATATTTTATCTGCTTTAATTATTTAGAAAAGTTTCCAATTTGAATTTAGGAAAGACTACTCTTTCCTAATGCATTTAACAATTTTCGCGTTTTTGCTTAAACTTTCATAGGATGGTTTTTAATGTATGTGTCAATATCTTGATTCAAAGAGAGTAAGCATACTCAAATGAGCAGTTTTGCCAACATTACTAATGATGTACCTTCCCTTTAATGTATATCTTGATTCAAAGAGAGTAAGCATACTCGTAGAAGTAAAGCCAACATTACCAATGTTGTACCTTCCCTTCAATGTATATCTTGATTCAAAGAGAGTATAAAGCATACTCATAGCAGTTTGGCCAACATTACCAATGTTGTACCTTCCCTTCAATGTATATCTTGATTCAAAGAGTAAGCATACTCATAGAAAGAGTTTCACAACACACAATGTTGTATACCTTCCCTTCAATGTATATCTTGATTCAAAGAGTGTTATACTCATAGAAGTAGTTGCCAACATTACCAATGTTATATATACCTTCCATATACAATCTCATGTGGATGGTTCACTCCCTCCCAGCAAGTTACATGAGTTTTTAATAAGCAATTAATATTAAACTTCTAAAAGCATTATATGGTACCAAACTTTATTTTGATCTTATTGTTCATATTTGTCTGTCTTCACTTGTTAACTCCCTGGAACAATTTTTTTCCCTATAATTCAGCAATCCATATCGAGCTATACTACCAGCACTGGCATTATTTTCATTATTTTAATGAAAATTATGTATTTATTTATTTATTTATTTATTTATTTTTGAGGGGGGCATGGAGAAGCCAATGTGCCGACTGACTTAACTAGCAAGCAGTAAAAATTGAAACACCTTCAAAATCGCTGGACGAGGTATAATGTGAGAAAATATTTAGGTGGGAGCAAAGTGCGGGATATTTTTGAGGTGGGTGGTAGGCGTTTCAAACCACCTTCAAAAAAAAAAATACAAGCCTGCTTTGATGGCTTTGAATTGGTGGTTTATTGTCGACATAAATCGATATTTACAATGTGTCTCTATTTTGCTGAGACCCATTTCATTTCAGCCATGTAACTGTTTTAGAATAATGACCAATTATAGTCAAAATAAGCACATCATAAAATCCCCCTCTCCAATTGGATTAATAACTAAAGGACCCTGTCTCCTGTTTGACATAGATGTTTCCCTCAGAAATTAGATCAGTTTTTCGAATCACTTAAAAAAGCAAAGCTTTCATCAATAAATCACAACTGCCTCACTTCGGAAGTCTTTCCCAGTAATTTGTATAACACATTCTTAATTCTTAATCAAACAGAAATTTCCTTAATAAAGTCGACACTGAAATATGCATATTCATTATCTCAGAATATGTTGCGGCTGTTCTGGCGAAGCCAGGACTTTTTCTTTGGGGGTGGTCAGGGGAATGTTTTTTTTCCCTTTTTTTTTTTTTTTTTTTTTGCTGAGGCACTATCAGGATTTTCCGTGGGGCACCTGGGGCCACTGGAAATTTGTGGGGAGACGTTCCCCAGCCCCCAGCCCCCCTGCCACTGAACATGTCACTTCTTTTCTTATTCAAAATATTTTTACGATGAAGTACATCACATCATGGTATAACTGAATATCAATAAATTGTTATTTTTTCGGTTCCAGTTTGTCTTGTCTTTTGTCAAATTTTTGCCTTCCCCATTTCATCCCTGAAAATGTCTGTGGGAGGCACTTAAATTCTTTAAAAAATGTATATATTTCACAGGTACTTAAACATTATTTTTAAATAAATGATTTCAACATAAAATCTTTTTTACAAAATTAAGATTCTCTGATTTTTTTTAATTCAACATTTCCCTGATCGTGATTCGATCTTGTGACCTTATGCTCTGTATCCAGACAGTCTACCAACTGTTTTTTTAATATATATATTTCCTAGGTTAAACATACATTTTTCAACAAAGTGTTAATGATTAAACGTCTTTCTGGTGTTGCCAGCAGCAGGGTGTGGGTTCGAGCCCCGGTCGTGACACTTGTATCCTTGAGCAAGGTACTTAACCATAATTGCTTCGTCCTTCGGATGGGACGTAAAGCCGTAGGTCCCGTGTGTTGTATAATGCACGTAAAAGTGGATTGTCGTGGCCGAGCGGTCTGGTGCACTGAACTCAAGTTCTGGTGTTGCCAGCAGCAGAAGTGTGGGTTCGAGCCCCAGCCGTGACACCTGTGTCCTTGAGCAAGACAGCAACCATAATTGCTTCTCTCCACCCAGGGTTAAATGGGTACCTGTGAAGGCAGAGATGGTTTGCTCTCTATGCGCTAGAAATGGCAGCAATTGAGCTGTATACTCCCCAGGGAGCTGAGATGGTTTCAGGAATGATTTATGAGCCTTATGAGCAGGGATAATAATATAATGCGCCTTGAGCGCCACTTAGTTGGTGGATACGTGCGCTATATAAATCTATACATTATTATTATTATTATTATTATTTCTGATATTGTTCTATAAACAAGTTTGGACGTTTATTCATTTCTTTAATTTGTTTAATATTGTGATTCCGGTAATTCCCGGAAATTTCCTGATCCATTTGAAGTTATTCACGTCTATAAAAATTACCCCCAACAAAGATAAATTTTAATTATGTTGTACGAGAATTCAATTGAAAACGTATGACATCATTTAAACAAATAACTCCGTTTTAAAAGGGGCAATGTCTTCACGATCAGAGCAGACTTTAAACAGGGCATGGAATCGGTAACGTAGTTTAAGATTAACACAGTGAGTGAATATTACTAGCTCATTTGTGCAGCAGTGTCAGTAATATGACCTTATCATGTGGGCATGGGCGTTGATCGGTGTGGGACGGGGGGGGGGGACATGTCGCCCACTTTTTAGAGTAGGGAGTATATCAAATTCTCCCTTCCGCACTTTTTATGGCCCATAAATAAATAAAAATAATTAAATATGTTACCTTGAATGCTGAAAGACAAAGGCCCCAACGTCGCAGGTATGCGCTCGCACAGAGGCGAATCTACAATTTTTGACAGACTTGTTGGGACAAGAATCCACCACCCCAATTTCCCGTTCATTGGCGTCGATCGGTTTTGAATTAGGGTTAATTGAGGGACGTAAAGAAAAACATTTACTTAAATAAATTACCAACTTGCAAATGTTTTGCCCCAAATTTAATGTGTAAAAGTGTGAGGGCTGTGCGACCCGGGTCAGACCCCTATTTTAGCATAATCCTGGATTGCTTAACATTGAGGGTATTTTTAAAATACGTGAATAACTTTCGGTAAATGCCCGCAATTAAAACACGGTGTCTTTTTGTATAAATGCATTAATACCACTATCAAAAAGGTTCAAACTTGGTGTGAGTTTAATGTAAAATTGTTATTATATAAGACCTAATTGTTGTTGTTGCTTGTATTTTATTCATTAGGCGTTATTTTTCCTGGACATCCTTTTACACCGCGAGTTGTGTGTTGCCGCCCTCAACGGGCGGCTTCCATACCAACCGCGGCACGGATTCAAGAATACTAGCGACGATGAATGACGACTGTGAATGAAGACTATAAGGTTGCCAACATACGTTACAAAATTGATATTTACCAGATTATAGAATTAACGAACTATTATCTTTAAAACATCCCTTACTCTAAAGTTGCATGGTATGCGTATCGATCATCATGAGAAATGTATTCACCGAAGTGCTTTCATCTTAGTGAAATTTGCAGAGCTGGAGGCGGGGTGGGGGTCCGGGGGGCTTGTAGAACGGGATGTGTGTCACTATTAAAAGGGTGAGTATTAAAAGGAAATAATCGCGGCTTCCAAGTTCATTTTGTTGTCCCGCCAAAGTGCCCCTACATGTGCCGCAGTGCCAGCCCACAGAAATAAATCCTCGCAGTACACCATCACCGACTTTAAAAAAAATGTGGATAAACACCAAGCTATGCAACACAAAATATACATTATGTCAAATTGGCTCACAAAATTAATGAAAAAGCTGTATGTACATAAGGGACAAACGTTAAAATGACATGATTTGTGATTGATTCAATTGGGTTAAAAAAAACACAATAATAATATATTCAAAACCAATTTCTGCAGAAAGTTAGTCAGAAGTTATGACCAGGCATTGGAGAGCGTTGAATCTTCTACGCGAACCCAGCGTGATAACCACCTTAGCACCCTTCTGGAGGAATCGGCAGACCACCGGTCGCTCTTTTACTTTCCCGCCCCGTAACCAACTGTCGAGTAAGGGAGAGACTGACGGCCCCCAAGCCGTTGCTGCCGCAACTGCCATGTCCATGAATTAGGTATGTTCTACGGCTTCGAACCGGTGCGTCCCAGCTCTGGAAATCCCGCGATTGACACTTCCAGTGGTCCGGCCAACCCGCTGCGCCATCTGGACCCCGTTGGTATTAAACGGGTTAAATTAAACCTATTTAAATAAAGGGTTTGAATTGTACTGCACTACACAATAAAAGAAAAAAAACTACTGCCATGATTCGAACCAAGGTCGTTTGCATGTAAGTCAGGCGTCTTATCCATTAGACCACTGCCGCTTCATGTGATGATTGTTCGATCGATCATCATTGATACTCACTAGTGGAAAATAACGGGAACGCTTATTGAGTTTTTTTGAGTTCAGGTGTGTCAATTCATATTCAGTTATTTTTTAAAACAAAAACGTAATCGTGTCAGTCAGGCATTCTAACAACTGAGGTAACTGTTTCTTATATATTTCGTAAGTTATACATATATTTTAAAATAATGTTTTCTACATAAATAATCTTTTACAAAAATCACCATTTTCCTAATCGTGATTCAATTATGGGACCTCTTGCTTGGCAGTCAGTTACCTAAACCATGGAGGAAGGAAAATATTTTCCTTCCTCCATGCCCAAACTAACGTCTATGAACGAAGAATGAAGACTATATAAGGTTGCCAACATATACACGTTACAAAATTGGTAATGAGTAAAGACCAGTAAACCTAAACTCACACCGTGTGGATGATGGTTTCAAAAATCCCATAGTATATTTTTGTCTGAGGTACATCGTTTGTAAAATTATTGGTCTAGCTGTCTTGGCCTAATTATTCCAAATTCTTGACTGAATGAAAGTTTTACAGCTGGCTAAAAATCTAAATACATTTTTACTATTTTCTCGTATAACGACACAATTTAATAAGCTGAAACGGTTTACAGGTTGGCATTGTAAAACAAGTGTTAGGGGCCCTAATGATTCAACGTCTTTCTGATATCACTTTATCAACAAGATTGGACGTTTATTTATTTCTTTTATTGTGATTCCAGTAAATCCCGGAAATTTTGTTCCATTTCAAGTTATTCACGTATATAAAAATTGACCTCACAAAGATAATTTTTAATTCTGTTTTACGAGAATTAAATTGAAAACGTTTGACATCATTTCAGATGTTATTCAAAATTTAAAGAAATAATTCCGTTTTTAAAGGGGCAATATCTTCACGATCAGAGCAGACTGAGAACATGGCATGGAACTTGTAACCTAGTTTAAGATTAGCACATTGAGTGAAAATTACTAGCTCATTGTGCAGCAGCGTCGGTAATATGACCTTATCATGCATGTGGGCATGGGCATAGATGGGTGTAGGACGGGGGACATGTCCCCTCCCCTTTTTAGAGTGGAGGACAGTATATCAAATTCTCCAATGCACACTTTTTTCTGGCCCATAAGTAAATTTTGAAAAATAACTAAATATTAAACAATCAGTCATAAATGCAAATCACTTTCTTTCCTAGAAAAAGCTATCACCACGCGCCCTTTTGGATCCTGTTGTTGTTGTTAATGGCACTTCTGGCAATCTATGTGCCCTTTGTGCCAGTTGCTGTACGGATTGAACAGCGCATGCGCGCAGAGATGCGAATGAAATGAGACTGCTTAAAATGTTCCTTCTCTATTTTATTGGGAGCACAAAAAAACCAAGAAGTAATCTTGATGGACCGGTACAAAGCTAAAAGAGAATAAAAGAATTAAAATGAAAAGATAAACCCAAACCCAAAAGTCAAACCCAGGTTACTATAGCATGATCTAGAAAATTGAGGGGCTGGGTGCCGGTGATCTAGACATAGAGCGCCGCATGTGTTTCTGCAAGCCGGTCCGTTTCCCTTGCAGTTTTGGATCCTGCGCTTGCGCGGTGCCTTTTATTTATACGCACACACATTGCTGTGTACATTACGTGTACGTGTGGGGCCGGGGCCGGTGGTTAATTTTGAAAATGGCGCTTTGGATTTTTGCACGTGGTGAACTTGTCGAAGAATGTGACGACTTTAAACCATGGGCGTCAACAGCTTATGAAAAGTGGGGGGACATGAGCCCCAATTAGTGATCTGTGTCCTGGGGAGTTATCTAAGGGGAGGGGGTACCCCTTGCCCTTAGAGATTGTTTGCATAATTAAGGGTGCTTAGGTGCTAAATGGTGCTATATTTTGTTAAATAATTGTATATTTCTTGAAGAAAAAATATTGAAATTTATACTATTTGTTCAAACTAATCATGCTACAAAAAACTGACCCCCCCCCCACTGGATCCGCGATCATCCGCTCCTGAATTCAAGGTCCTAGTTCTATTATAATTCCACGAATAATTCAGATTATATCTACTTTTTGCCTGTCCCAACATTTGTGTTAGTATTTCACATGCTCATCTGAGTCATCTCAATGTTAAACTGATGAATGTTGTCTTTCACCAAAACTGAAGCTCTACATCAAGTTACCAGCATTTTATTTTCAGTCTTTTCAGATCGAAATGGCAGACTAACTTGCGAAAACCAGCGCTATAGGGGGAGCCTTCGACCCCGTACACGCGTCAGAAATGAGAAATGTGTCGCTGGCAATCCGCACTGCACCAGTGCACTTTGCGCGTACACGATGCGTGAGTAACGTTAGAAACAAGCGACGTCGAATCGCCTGCTCGCCCCGTATAACGCTATGAACTGGGGGCGAAAATACATACGCACGCAATACGATCTTTGGCTTTCAGTGCGCATGTCTCAAAAAAGTGTCGCTGGCATTCTGCACCGCACGCCGTTTGTGCATAGCGAGCAGCGTTGGAAAACATGCCTGCGCGGCTGGCTTCTAATATGTTCCTACTGTACGGTACAGGAATATTAAGCGTCCACCTCCTCTGTCTCCGTGAGTAACGTTATAGGTATAGGCATACACGGCGGCAACGGTTCGTCTGCCTCTAATTTTTGATGATTTTGATAATGAGTCGAAAAATGGCTGTTTTCACTAATATCGAGTTTGATTCTATTTGAGTCAGCAATTGATACAAAAAATCGAACATATGCCTGCCATTTTTTTAAATTATTGTTCTGAAAAGTGGAGGGGACAAACGATATGATATCCCCCCCCACTTTCAAAAGTGGGGGGTCATTTTTCCCCGTCCCCCACCTGTTGACGCCCATGCTTTAAACATCAGGAATATGTAACATGCTATCAACACAGACAATGTACGATACTCCATTGAGGATATAGAATATATAGGTAAGTTAATGTAGTTTTTGTAGGTAGTTGTGACAGTGAAATAAATGGGTTTGTTTTGTCCGTTTTGTCTGAAATTTGAGGTCTCGTGAGCCAGACTAGCGTAAGTATCGACTCCCGTGGACTCGAGACCTATTCAGGTGTAAAAATTAAAAATGATTCTATCGATTTTTGGGCGTTCAGAATTTGAAAACTATGTTTAAAATCCACTTTTATTCTGGGTATCGAATATTCAAATATTCAGTTATTCGGCAAAGGCCTTGTCATTAAAAATAATTTGATAAGGTACTGCATAAATGAGCCATTAATTTTTTATCACAATGTTTATCTTATAAACTAGGACACCGATTCCATGCCCTGTTGAAAGTCTGCTCTGATCGTGACAATATTGTCCCTTGAAATGAAATGTACAACATTGGCAATTACCAGATTATCAAATTCACAAACTCTTTCTGAGAAAGTATTCCAACTGAAGTGCTTTCATCTTAGAAAAAAATTAATTCACCAACAATTTTTAATGCGAACCACCCCATATCCTGCAAAATGGACACTTTTCCATTCAAAAGGAAAACAAATGACGGAAATGAAACGACCTATACTCACAAAAAATCATTGAATTTAATATTTTATTGATTGAAATTTACGTCAATTTCAATCAATAAAATATAGAAGCCACATAGCAATCACAATTTTTCAAATTTGCGAATTGTGATTCATTTTCACAGACTGTGTCACATTTGGTCATGTAAAAATAACTGAGAACTGTGTATGTGAAAAAAAAGTTTGTATATGTCAATTTCAATGGAAAAAATTGCAAGATTTTTGTTATTTTTTTAACATTTTATTCGTATAAAAGTGCAAGACTTTTTACAAATTAGGGCCTATACAAATTTTATACAAATTTTAAAAAAATAAATAAATTGGCTTATTATATGAATAAAAATTAGAAGTGGTAAGTTTTGTCATCAAGATTTTGGCAAATTATACCCGCCACTCCCGGTACCCATTTTCTACAAAAAATCAAAATCACAAGGGGTAAGTCTTGCCAATTTTTGTCATCAAGATTTTGGCAAATTATACACATTTTCTACAAAAAATAAAAATCACAAGGGGTAAGTCTTGCGGACTCAACTGAAACAACATTTTAGTCTGCCCATCTTTTGGGCGTTTGTTGGTTAAATAATGAATAATGACATTTTCAAAGTGGGACTAAAATTCCAACAAGAAACTAATAATCAACTTTCATTGGCCTTATTCATTGTAACAAATTAATACAATTATCAACATTTTGAGAAGAATGAAGATCAAAAGTTCAATGAGCTGACTTTAGTTGGAACATTGTTCAGTATGGGAAAGAACACCACCCTCTGTGTTCTTGTTTTGGGGATCTAAATTTGAACATGAGTATTCCCAATTTCCTCCCAGCATTGAGCTGAAAAAGTTAGATTGGCTTCTACACATAATGTTGATCCTCAACAAGGATGGAGGTACATACATATGTACTTATCTTTTACCAATAGTGCATATGGGCTTAAAGTTTAAAACTTGTTTATTTAGAAACAGGAATCTATTTAGAACCAAACCCAAATGAATAGCTAATTGTCTCCAAGTCCCTCCCTGCCAACTTCATTTATAATTCCATGAAAACAACTTAATACTATTAAAAAATATTTGTCATAATTTATAGATGATGCAACAGCAAGCATTACTGCCAGCTGACATTACAACATCTCAAACCATGAGGAATTCTCAAGCAACAGCTTGGAGGTAGCTGACAGCCATCATTAGTCCTGTAGGAGTTTGTGATCCCTGAAGAGTGTAACTAAGGATACTGGGTGCAGTGTATCACTGTACATGTAAGTGTAAATCAGCTTTGTAAGAATGCAATATTATCCAAGTTCACAGGACATTAATGTTAATGGATGGAAAGAGACTTCAAAACTGAAAGTTACAAAAACAACTATTCAAAGGAATTAACCCAAGTACTCATGACCCACATTATTATTGGATTATTTATTTGATAATGTTTGCAAAACTGCCTCTAAAAGTATCCTTACATTAATTAAACAATAAACCTGTAAAAGTGTCCGCTAAATATTTGGGAGAAAATATAAATTTTCAAATGTGATGTTTTCACAAGCAGTCAATTGACTTAATTTTTAGGATTCTTAAGTTCTGGGCAATAATTTCCTTTTTCTTAAGAATAACAGCACCTCAGACATTATAATAATTCTGCCTGAATTGTTATAAAAACATTGTCCTCTCTCTCCTGTAGTTATGAAAAAAATATATATTCCAATTTCCCCGTAAAAAAAACTCAGAGTTGGCATGGTCTTCATTTGAGAGTCTTCACAGATTGGTTTCTGTGTAGATTCATTTATGAAGGCACATTATATATTTCATGCAGACCAACAATTTAATCCAGTGAAGTGACAAGTGCCCAATTATTTACCTTTAAATCTTCTTTGATGTTATAGATGATGGTGATTCCCCCTCCCCCACACTTTTAACATTTGTGGTTGTGATGGCGACGCCTGTGTGTGGAAAATATTATGTTGTGTATATTTACTTTGTTTATTTCTTATTGACCGTAGTGTGGATTTGCTATTGATCATCAATCCTGCATTACAAGATAAGTGTGAGACGGATGATGCCCTACAACCTGGAGGAGACTAAACCACCTCTTTATTGGAATCTTAAGGAAAATACAACGTGTGAATGCAACAGACAATAGATTTAAATCCATCTCATGGGCTTCTTCAGAAAATGCATACATGTAGCAAGTGTTGGCGTATGATGAAGTGCAGATTAACATAGATCCCAAGATGATTTGGAGACGTATGGTTGCCCTACAACAGACTAAACCTCCTCTTCTCTAGTCTTGGAAAATACAAGCATATTGCTGTGCAGTCTTCTTGGAATTGTAAGGAGAATAACAGCATGTGAATGCAGTGAACAATAGACTTGAACCCATCTCATGTGCGTCTCAAGGAAATGCGAAAAGCAAGAGTTGGCATGGTCTGCCTTTGAGGCGGGTAAGTTTCATAAATGATGTAATGAGAATTAGATTACGTAGATTGCAGTTTTTGTAAGTGCACAATTTGCAAGCACAATCATTCAAATGTCCATGAAACTAGTGCAGTATATCAAAAAATTTGAAGATGAAGGTGATTCCTCCTTTTTTTGTAAAAGGGGCTCGCAATGGTACCCCTGCTTTAGATTAACCTTACCAGGACGGTAGCAAAATTCATATTCAATATGAAGTTTGCAATGGTGCAGTAATACTATATATACTACTCAAAACAATTTAGGGAACACCAGATTTTTAAATAGGTTTGAAATGTTCCATGAACTGGGATTTTCATTTGCAACCCCCTCTCTCTTTCAGTAGTCATGTCATAAAATGTGTAATCACTACATGTATCCTTTATCATCTGTTTCATTGTGCAGTTGTTTCTCATCAATTCTGTGAAACATTGTGTTTATCTGAAATAAATGATCTTGCTTTAACTGAGATTATTCCGGTGTTCCCTAAATTGTTTTGAGTAGTGTAATTCATTTCATTCAAATGGTGTGTAACTAAACAACAAAGTATGGTACATGTTGTAGGAATTTTCAATTTTTTGTTAGATTTGAAATGTAAGCCACTAATTTGTCATTTTGGTTGGTAAGCAACAAGTAGTTTCATATTGATTTGTGGTTTTGATTTGACATGGTTGTATTCTCACATTTTGAAAAAAAAACTGTCTCATCTTACAGTAGTTTCCAAAAGTCGAATTCTAATGACGTGTTTTTGATAAAAATCCTGCTAGTTAATATAGGCCACTAACTGAAATTTGTGTTTTGTCATGAAAATGCAATAATTTAACCATAGGCCTATATAATTCATGTTCAAAACTGATCATCCTGCAGTAGTTTAAGCAATCTTACTTTTTTATTTTATCTGTTTGTAAACAATATTCCTACAGTTTGTAGTTTCACCAGTGATGACCATTTTGTATTTGTTCCTAGAGTTGTTCAGCAGTTTCAGCAATCATGATGACAATATTTTATCTCCATTACACATTTATTTTAACTATTTGTCTACAGTAGTTTCAGCAATCTTACTTTTTTATCTGTTTGTAAACAATGCTCCTGATAGTTTTATCTCTAATGTACAATGTTCTTTAAACCCTCCTATAGGTTTAACACTCAAAGACACTCAAAATGTTTATGTCTCTCTTAACCCATTGACTTTGTGCAGTGCACCCAAATACACTCAAAATTTGTATGTAACTCCCAACCCATTGACTTTGTGCAGTGCACTCAAATACACTCAAAATTTGTATGTAACTCCCAACCCATTGACTTTGTGCAGTGCACTCAAATAAATGCAAGGACATGTGGCTAGGAGGTCAAACCAAAACCACTCAACAGTACATACACAGCTCTGTGTGACTCTGTGGTTTGACCTACTAATTGGCAATGCACCCAAAAATACTCAAGTGACTGTCTGTGAGTGTGCTGACTGGGCCAAATTTCAGCCTGGGCATAGGAGGGTTAATTGTCTCTATTATATTAACTGTAATGTCCTATTATGAGACAATGCTTAAAGTAACAAAGCAACTCTACTCTATAAAGAAATGTTTTATTCTGTCTTGAAGACTAAGTACACAAATAGTACATGAAATCACTATTAAAAACTACATGTACAAAACAGTACCAAAAAGCAATGGTGATTTTGTACACGTTTCGAGATAGGTTTCTCTGCCTAGACCCAATTTCATGGCTCTGATTACTTTTAAGCAGCAAATGTGACTGCTCTGGCAAAACCCTAAACTTGGAACCCAATTTTTTTGGTATTTGGTTTGATTTTTTTTTTTTTTTTTTGGTCTGATTTTCTAGATTTTCCTCTTTCATTTTATACCAGATTTGAAATTGTAGAATTTTTTTTATTATTTTTTTTTATAGATTTTGCTATGGTTTGATTCTGTAGATTTTCCTCTTTCATTTGATGCCAGATTCGTAGAAATCACAAAACAAGTTCTTGTATTTTTTTTCTGATTCCTAAAATCTGGTATCAAATGAAAGAGGAAAATCTAGAAAAACAAACAAAATTGTGTCCACGTTTAGGGTTTTGCCAGAGCCAGTCACATATGATGTGCTTAATGTAAGAATACTTAACAAATTAGCATAGAGTTTCTTCTTGTTCTCATGTGTATGCTAAAGCGTAACTTCTGGATTCATTGCTTATGCAGTACAGGAAGTTGGAGTGCCATGGTCCAAGTGGTTTAGTGCATCGGATTTGTGTTCTGATTGACTTAACGAAAGTAGGTCAGAATGTGGGTTCGAATCGACCGACCGACCATGAGTGTTTCGTAATCATGAGCAAGACACTTTATACCATAATAGCTTCTCTCTCCACCCAGGGGTAAATGGGTACCTGTGAAGGGGCAGGAAGTTGGTTGTTGTGTTTGATTAGCCCTGTATGCGCTGTATAATGGCAGGCAATTGAGCTGTATACTCCCCAGGGAGCTGAGATTGTTCAGGGATGATTTATGAGCCTGATGAGCAGGGGTAATAATTATAATGCGCCTGTGAGCACCGGTTTACAGGTGGATAATCGTCGCTATATAAGATCTGACATTATTATTATAATATATGTGTACATTATCTGATGTGTTATATTACATAATATTATACTTGAACACAAAATCAACAAAAATGCACTTAATATGTTTTGTGTTCCAAGCACTCAATGTTTTCCTTCATCTTTTATTCTGCTGGAATATTTTTAGGTATTTTTGACATGTTGCCAAAATAAATAAGTCGAAAAAAGACATTTAATAAACTACTTATAAATCTATTATTCTTCCACAAGACTTATTCCTGGTGTCTAGTAACCCTAACTCATTTTCCTGTCCATTACTTCAAAATGAAGAATTCAGAATTCCCACAGAATCAGGTGAGCTATATTGACCGAATATAGATTGATATCTAATATCTAGTGACCGAGACTAATCTGCCTGTTACTGTCCAGTATCTTGTGTGTTTTTTTTTTAGAGCTGAAATTTTCATAGATGAATTTCTACATGGAAGACTTTCCCATTTCAGCATCCAGTATTGTGCAGTAGGCCTAACCATACTCATCTGCTCTGTTATTGTCCAGATACCCTGAGCCTATTTTTCAGAGCTAAATTTACTAAGTATAGAATTCCCACATGTAAGATGTTCCCAGTCTGGTGTCCAAGTCTTCAGACTCATTTGCCTTTAATGTCTATCTTTTTATATCTACCATGTGTACATTCTAAGGGTTATAATAACGTCAGATGCAACCATCTTGAAAAGAGTGGTGTTCTAGTGAAATACTAAGGACTCTTGTTCCTGAGAACTGGGTTTCTAATCCTAATAGTAATTTTGTCCTTATATCTGCATGTGTCCATTCTGAAGGGTTATAATTACCATCCAGAACAACTTTGTTAAGAAGAAGAGTGAGTCTAAGTGGAGAACCTGTGGGGCTCTTGTTCCAGAGGTCCTGGAGTTCAAATCCTACTGTGGTGTTATTTTATATCGTGAACTGTGTCCATTCTAAGGGTTATAATTAAGTCAGATGCATCTTTTAAGAAAGAGTGGATGTGGTCTGGTGAAAAGAGACTCAGGGACTCTTGTTCCAGAGAGGGATACAGAGTTCAAATCACTACTAGTGATTTTGCCTTTTTTTATATCTGCATGGTCCATTCTAAAGGGTTATAATCCCAAGTCCAGATACAACTGTTATTAGAACAGTGAGTGGTCTAGTGGAAAGATGTGAGGAATCTTGTTCCCAGAGGTCCTGGGTTCAAATCCTATTTGTAATTTTGTATTTCTGTATTGTTCCTACTTATCTGCCTGTGGCCGGTGAGGAGGTTATAATTAACGTCAGACGCCTTAGCATTTTTAAGAAGGTGATTGGTCTGAGTGGAAACAATCAAGACTCTTGTTCCAGAAGGGACCTTGGTTCAAAATCGTATTAATAATTTTTGTCCTTTTATAATGACTGTGTCCATTCTAGAGGTTATAATTAACGTCAGATACAACTTTATTAAGAAGAGTAGAGTGGTCTAGTGGGAAAGATTCTGGACTCTACAGACTCTGGAGGTGGAAGTTGTGGGTTCAAACCAGCTGAGAATTATGCAGAGAGAGGACTTTGTTTTTTACCAAATGGGTTATTTTAAATTAAATAAATGCAAAACTCTTATTCAAGCTTGGTTATTAAGCTAGCTTGCTACATTGTAGTTCTGGTTGACTCAGGACCTGGGTGGATCAGTCATGCTTGGTGGATGTCATGCCTGGGGCTTGAACCCTTCTGGGGAAATGGACTCAGGGTCTTTGGATCTCAATCACACAGGCTAACCTGTTGAGCAATCGGGTCCCCCTGTGAAAAGTTGCGATTTCTAATATATATACTCATATAACTTCTGGTAAAATTTTTAAGCGCATAACATTTATTTTCAGGCTTTTCGCATCTTAACGATTGAACAGCCTTGGCAATTTAAAAGCTCTGTAATTTATTACCGCCCAGATTGGGAGAGAGCCCTCTGCCTAATTACTGAAGTATAGCCATAGCGACCCCATGACCTTGTACCTGCTGCCTGAAACAAAGAGTCGGCGACACGTTCTGGGAATACTAGTACTAGTTAACGTTTGTGATTTCTGCGTGTATATAAGCATTGTTTTCGCATAGCGTAGGAATTCTGGCGATGCGACTTAAACTTACCTTTTTAATTGGAGTCACCTTTTGAGGTGGTAAAATACGTGTCAACCACATAGTGTAATGCATTGTACTAGAGATCAGAAATATTTACCCGTGCCTTGAAAGCGCAACAACTATTGAATGTGTCAGT
>CM055831.1:32711337-32730512 GCA_029582265.1 Zoroaster sp. YZ-2022
GTTTTGTTTTAAAAATAACTGAATATGGTCAACACCTGAACTCAAAAACTCAATAAGCGTTCGTTATTTTCCACTGGTAGTATCAATGATGATCGATCGAACAATCATCACATGAAGCGGCAGTGGTCTAATGGATAAGACATACAAACACATGCAAACGACCTTGGTTCGAATCATGGCAGTAGTTTTTTTCTTTGTGTGGTACAGTACAATTCAAACCTTTATTTAAATAAGTTTAATTTAACCAATTTAATACCAACGGGGTCAGATGGCGCAACGGGTTGGCCGGACCACTGGAGGTGTCAATCATGAGTTCCAGAGCTGGGGCGCACCAGTTCGAAGCCGTGGTATACTAATTCATGGACATGGCAGTTGTGACAGCAACGGCTTGAACCATCAGTCTCATACTCGACAGTTGGTTACGGGGCGGGAAAGTAAAGAGCAGGCGGTGGTCTGCCGATTCACTCCAGAGGTGCTAAGGTGGTTATCACACTTTGGGTTCATGAGAAGATTCAACGCTCTCCAATGCCTGGTCATAACTTCTGACTAACTTTCTGCGAAATTGGTTTTGAATATATTATTGTGTTTTTCTTAATTGGATCAATCACAAATCATATCATTTTAACGTTTGTCCCATATGTACATACAGCTTTTTCGGTAATTTTGTGAGTAATTTGACATAATGTATATTTTGTGTTGCATAGCTTGGTGTTATCCATTTTTTTAAAGTCGGTGATGAGGTGTGCTGCGGTTATTTCTGTGGGCTGGCACTGCAGCATGTAGGGCACTTTAGCGGACAAAATGGTTTTAAACCACCGATTATTTCCTTTAATACTCACCCTTTAATAGTGACACACATCCCGTTCTACAAGCCCCGGACCCCCCTTGCTCCAACTCTGCAAATTTCACTAAGATGAAAAGCATGATTGAATACATTTCTCATGATGATCGATACATCTGTGCAACTAGAGTAAGGGATGTTTTAAAGATAATAGTTCGTTAATTCCATAATCTGGTAAATATCAATTTGTAACGTATGTTGGCAACCTTATAGTCTTCATTCACAGTCGTCATTCATCGTCGCTAGTATTCTTGTCCGTGCCGCGGTTGGTATGGAAGCCGCCCGTTGAGGCGGCAACACAACTCGCGGTGTGAAAGATGTCAGGAAAATAACGCCTAATGAATAAAATACAAGCAACAACAACAATTAGGTCTTATATATTAACAATTTTACATTAAACTCACACAAGTTTAGGAACCTTTTGATAGTGAGTATTAAGCCATTTATACAAAAAAGACACCGTGTTTTAATTGCGGGCATTTACCGAAAGTTATTCACGTATTTAAAATACCCTCAATGTTAAGCAATCCAGGATTATGCTAAAATAGGGGTCTGACCCAGGTCGCACAGCCTCACACTTTTACACATTAAATTTGGAACACAAAAACATTTGCAAGTTGTTAATTTATTTAAGTAGTGTTTTTCTTTACGTCCCTCAATTAACCCTAAGTCAAAACCGATCGACGCCAATGAACGGGAAATTGGGGTGGGTAGTTCTTGTCCCAACAGTCTGTCAAAAAATTGTAGATTCACTCTGTGCGAGCGCATACCTGCGACGTTGGAACCTTTGTCTTTCCAGCATTCAAGGTATATTTAATTATTTTTTTATTTATGGGCCATAAAAGTGCGGAAGGAGGTGATATACTCCCTACTCTAAAGTGGAAAACATGTCCCCCGTCCCACCGATCAACGCCCATGCCCACATGATAAGGTCATATTACTGACACTGCTGCACAAATGAGCTAGTAATATTCACTCCCACTGTAAATTAATCTTAAACGCTACGTTACCGATTCCATACCCTGTTTAAAGTCTGCTCTGATCGTGAAGACATTGCCCCTTTTAAAACGGGTTATTTGTTTAAATGATGTCATACGTTTTCAATTGAATTCTCGTACAACATAATTAAAATTTATCTTTGTTGGGGGTAATTTTTATAGACGTGAATAACTTCAAATGGATCAGGAAATTTCCGGGAATTACCGGAATCACAATATTAAACAAATTAAAGAAATGAATAAACGTCCAAACTTGTTTATAGAACAATATCAGAAATAATAATAATAATAATAATAATGTATAGTTATATAGCACACGTATCCGCAACTAAGTAGCTCAAGGCTGATATATTATTATCCTAACTCATAAAGGCTCATAAATCATTATAAAACCATCTCCAGCTCCTGGGAGTATACAGCTCCAATTGCTGCCATTTCCCCAAGCGCATAGAGGCAAACCATCTCTGCCTTCAAAATTCCATTTAACCCCTGGGTGGAGAGAAGCAATTATATGGTTAAGCGTCTTGCTCAAGGACACAGAGTGTCACAGCAGGCTCAGAACCACACTGCTGCTGGCAACACCAGACTTAAGGTTCAGTGCACTGAACCGCTCAGCCCATTAATCCACTTTTACGTGCATTATACAACACACGGGACCTACGGCTTTACGTCCCATCCGAAGGACAGAAGCAATTATGGTTAAGTACCTTGCTCAAGGATACAAGTGTCACGACCGGGGCTCGAACCCACACCTGCTGCTGGCAACACCAGAAAGACGTTTTAATCATTAACACTTGCTGTTGAAAAATGTATGGCAACCTAGGAAATATATATTAAAAAACAGTTGGTAGACTGTCTGGATACAGAGCAGGAATCACAAGATCAGATCACGATCAGGAAATATTGAATTAAAAAAAAATCCAGAGAATCTTAATTTTGTAAAAAGATTTTATGCTTGAAATCATTTTATTTAAAAATAATGTTTAAGTACCTGTGAATATATACATTTTTAAAATTTAAGTGCACTCCCACAGACATTTTCAGGGATGAAATGGGGAAGAGCATGAGGGTGACAAAGACAAGACAAACTGGAACCGAAAAAATAACAATTTATTGATATTCAGTTATACCATGATGTGATGTACTTCTCATTGTAAAATATTTTGAATAAGAAAGAAGTGACATGTTCAGTGGCAGGGGGGCTGGGGGCTGGGGAACGTCTCCCCACAAATTTCCAGTGGCCCCAGGTGCCCCACGGAAAATCCTGATAGTGCCTCAGAAAAAAAAAAAAAAAAAAAAAAAAAAGGGAAAAAAAACATTCTGATTACCCCAAAGAAAAGTCACCTGCTTCCCTTAGAACAATACCAACATATTCTGAGATAATGAATATGCATATTTCAGTGTCGACTTTATTAAGGAAATTTCTGTTTGATTAAGAATTAAGAATGTGTTATACAAATTACTGGGAAAGACTTCCGAAGTGAGGCAGTTGTGATTTATTGATGAAAGCTTTGCTTTTTTAAGTGATTCGAAAAACTGATCTAATTTCTGAGGGAAACATCTATGTCAAACAGGAGACAGGGGTCCTTTAGTTATTAATCCAATTGGAGAGAGGGGGGATTTTATGATGTGCTTGTTTGACTATAGTGGTCATTATTCTGAAACAGTTACATGGCTGAAATGAAATGGGTCATAACCAAAATAGAGACACATTGTAAATATCGATTTATGTCGACAATAAACCACCAATTCAAGCCATCAAAGCAGGCTTGTATTTTTTTTTAAGAAGGTGGTTTGAAAAACGCCTACCACCCACCCTCAAAAATATCCCACACTTTTACCTAAATATTTTCTCACATTATACTCTCGTCCAGCGATTTTGAAGGTGTTTCAATTTTTACTGCCGCCACTAAAGATTAAGTCAGTCAGCACATTAGCTTCTCCATGCCCCCCTCCAAAAAATAAATAAATAAATAAAATAAATAAATAACATAATTTTCATTAAAATAATGAAAATAATGCCAGTGCTATTAGTATAGCTCGATATGGATTGCTGAATTATAGGGAAAAATTGTTTCAGGGAGTTAACAAGTGAAGACAGACATGAAGTGTGAACCAATAAGATCAAAATAAAAGTTTGGTACCATATAATGCTTTTTAGAAGTTTAATATTAGGTGTAATAAAAACTCATGCTTGGCTTGGCACTACAGGGGAGGGAGTGAACCATCCACATGAGATTGTATATGTTAGGAAGGTATATATAACATTGGTAATGTTGGCAAAACTGCTTCTATGGTGTGCTAACTCTCTTTGAATCAAGATATACATTGAAGGGAAGGTATACAACATTGGTGTGTTGTTGACAACTTACTTCTCTATGGGTATTAACACTTACTCTCTTTGAATCAAGATATACATTGAAGGGAAGGTACAACATTGGTAATGTTGGCCAAACTCTGCTTCTATGAGTATGCTTTATACTCTCTTTGAATCAAGATATACATTGAAGGGAAGGTACAACATTGGTAATGTTGGCAAAACTGCTTCTACAGGTAATGCTTACTCTTTCGAATCAAGATATACATTAAGGAAGGTACATCATTAGTAATGTTGGCAAAACTTTAACTCATTTGAGTATGCTTACTCTCTTTGAATCAAGATATTGACACATACATTTAAAAACCATCTATGAAAGTTTTAAGCAAAACACGCGAAAAGTGTTAAATGCATTAGGGAAGGAAAGTAGTCTTTCCTAAATTCAAGTGGAAACTTTCTAAATAATTAAAGCAGATAAAATATGACAACTTTCCATTTGCCTACCTAGTGGGGATAATTATTTAGAAAGCTAAACTTGATGTGTAGTTGGCAAAAAGTAATAGTCATCCTGAAAACAAAAATATGACCAACTTTCCATTTGCCTATTGGTGGGGATAATTATTTGAAAGCTAAACTTGGTGTGTAGTTGGCAAAAAGTAATAGTCATCCTGAAAACAAAATATGACAACTTTCTATTGCCTACTGGTGGGGATAATTATTTGAAAGCTAAACTTGATGTGTAGTTTGCAAAAAGTAATACTTATAGTCATCCTGAAAACAAAATATGACAACTTTCCATTGCCGCTACAAAAACAGCCCATGGTGGGGATAATTATTTGAAAGCTAAACTTGATGTGTAGTTTGCAAAAAGTAACAGTCATCCTGAAAACAAAATATGACAACTTTCTATTGCCTACTGGTGGGGATAATTATTTGAAAGCTAAACTTGATGTGTAGTTTGCAAAAAGTAATAGTCATCCTGAAAACAAAATATGACAACTTTCCATTGCCGCTACAAAAAGTAGCCCATAGGTGGGATAATTATTTGAAATCTAAACTTGATGTTTAGTTTTCAAATAGTAACCATTATATAGATTTTTGATAATTTCGTTATTATTTTCATTCATGCATGACTGCTTTATAGCCCGATAACCACAGAGTATGTACCCTCTCTACAAAGCGTCATCAATATTAAATTTTGTTTGCAGAGCTTGTATGAATAACCTATGAATAACTTTTACCTTGAAAATGCAATTTCATGAATTGTCTCTTCTCTCTCAGATATTGGCAATAATGTTCACTTAGTGATTTCCAGGGCAAATTCATGGCCGATCTTGAGAATAAATAAACTGCCCCAAAACTGCCACACAAGGAGTTCATGTTGCTTTCACGGCATTTTCACTTGAAGAAATTCCAAAGAGTATTTCATGGCATTTTCACAATGTTGTGTCGTCATGAAATTGCTGTGAACTATTTATTTCAAGGTAAAACAGATTTTTCCAGGGGCATTTTCGAGGCTAAAGTTGATTCATAGTTTATGTACTTGTGAGTAATGGTTCACTTTTGTTTCTCATTTCCAAAAGCTGAAAAAGACTGTTCGAATTTTGTTTTTCATGGAATTTAGAACTGACTTGGCTCTGATGGCAATTTTTTTTTAATCGCGATATATCGATGAAGTTAAAAAAAGGGTTCTTGATATCATAATCCGAGATAAAACAATGTATCGCAATATTCGATAATATCATTGTGTTATCTGTTAAACTTTACTACTGGTGGGGATCATTATTTCAAAAGCTAAACTTGATGTGTAGTTTGCAAAAAGTAACCCTCAAGTATGGCTGCACTATAGTGGGGAAGTTGTTATAGAGGTCAAAACCAGTCAACTGACTGTTTTTGACTGTTGACAAATAAATGTGCACACTGGGGGGCATTTTGACTGGATTTTACTGTCATTTTGACCACCCTCAACAATACACCAGACAATATATGTGAGCACTCCACTCAGTTAATTGAATACGTCGCGCTATAAGTCCACACATTATTATTATTATTATTATTATTATTATTATTAATGCTTTTACTATTAAAAAAAACAGTTGACTCATTTTGACCTGTAAATGTACTCACTACACGTAAGGTTCGACAATGTTTGAATTTTAAAGGGGCAGTATCGTCTCGATAAACAGGAATTGGAATGCTTGTTTTAGATTAACTCAGTGACTGCCATAATACCCAACATGATAAGGTCATATTACCACTATGTAATCGATGTCCAAGTTTAAGATTAAACATGGATGTTTAATCTTAATCTTGGACATCGATATATCTAAATAAAAGTTTGCTGTGATTACAATGACAATACTGCCCCTTTAAGTGCACTAGATATATCTTGGCAAGTATATCAACATTTTGACTGATTTTGACCCTTGTAGTAGCAAGAGGGTTAACAGTTATCCTGAAAACAAAATATTCTTTTTGGAAGTTTTTGATGTGTTTTCGTTTTAGAGATTTCAGAAAACTCAAAAAGAATATGCACATTTACTTTTCATGACTTGTATACTTTTAAACGCATTGACTTAGAGGACATCATTGGCCCATTAGGTCAAAAAAAGTCTCAGCGCATCAGCATAGGGCTGTACGTTTTCGAATATTTTTGGAACCGGATACCCGAAATCAGGAAACTTCGGATACCCGGATACCCATTTTCATTTTTGTTGAAAACATGCCTCCGGCGGTGTACAAATACATGTACTGTAAATGGTAACAAATTGACTTTTATAATACAGAGGATACCATACTATCGATCTTTTCTTTATTGGGTGTAATCTCTTGAATTAAAAATAATTGTCTGTACAAGTGCATTGTTCAAGAGTCACAGATTTCTGTTTGCACCGCTCAAATGTTAAGTTCGAATTTTAAAAAGTCATTTCTGGTGGTGGAACGAAAATGGAACCGGGTAATGAGTGTTTTGGTTGGGTATCCGGATACCCGGCACAGCCCTCCATCAGCAATTTTGATTTTCTTTTTTTCAAAATTGCTGGATAGATTGGAATTAGGCCGAATATTGGTCCCTGTGTGTATACGTATCATATATTTCCCTGTGGCAAAATAAAAGATTACTGAAAGTAAAAAGCGCATCACCGCACCCATTTTGAAGCCGACCTACGACCAGAAACATGCGACTTTTTTTTTGGCCAATTGGTCAGCTTGCCCAATATAAACACCATGGAAGAATAAAGTTGATATCATTGGTGTTATTTTAACACCCAGTATTGGATGGGTATACTTGCTGGGTCTATAGAAGACACCCTAACAATATACATTCTATAAAAACACAAACTAGTAAACTGTATTAAATTAACCAATTATGATAACAATGATGTGAATAAATTGACATGAAAATGTAGGACAAGTTTCATGAACAAAATATCACTCCAAAAATGTGCTATCATCTCAGAAATAGCTTACGAAGAATGAAGAAAATGTCACAAACAAATGTTTTTTTTTCCATTGGTGTGGATCCTTTGATGACTTCTTAATTAGTTGCTTCCATATGAAAAAAAGGATTTACTACAGAAACCACAGACAAATGGTTTCTCACTGGTGGATCCTGTGGTAATTTATTTGTGAGCATATTTAGCACAATGTTACAACCCAAGTCATTTATTGGTGTGGACTCTCTGATGACGTCTTAGACTGCTTCCTTGTGAGAAGGATTTTCCACAAATGTCACAGACAAATGGTTTCTCATTGGTGTGGATTCTCTGATGGCATCTTAGACTGCTTCCATGTGAGAAGTATTTTCCACAAATGTCACAGACAAATGGTTTCTCAATGGTGTGTACCCTTCTGATGACATCTTAGATTGCTTCCTTGTGAGAAGGATCTTCCACAATAGTCACAGACAAATGGTTTCTCATTGGTGTGGATTCTCTGATGGCATCTTAGACTGCTTCCATGTGAGAAGTATTTTCCACAAATGTCACAGACAAATGGTTTCTCATTGGTGTGTACCCTCTGATGACATCTTAGATTGCTTCCTTGTGAGAAGGATCTTCCACAAATGTCACAGACAAATGGTTTCTCATTGGTGTGGATTCTCTGATGGCATCTTAGACTGCTTCCATGTGAGAAGTATTTTCCACAAATGTCACAGACAAATGGTTTCTCATTGGTGTGTACCCTCTGATGACATCTTAGATTGCTTCCTTGTGAGAAGGATCTTCCACAAATGTCACAGACAAATGGTTTCTCATTGGTGTGGATTCTCTGATGGCATCTTAGACTGCTTCCATGTGAGAAGTATTTTCCACAAATGTCACAGACAAATGGTTTCTCATTGGTGTGTACCCTCTGATGACATCTTACATTGCTTCCATGTGAGTAGGACTTTCCACAAATGTCACAGACAAATGGTTTCTCATTGGTGTGTACCCTTCGATGACATCTTAGATTGCTTCCTTGTGAGAAGGATTTTCCACAAATGTCACAGACAAATGGTTTCTCATTGGTGTGTACCCTCTGATGACGTCTTAGATTGCTTCCATGCGAGTAGCATTTTCCACAAATTTCACAGACAAATGGTTTCTCTCTCGTGTGGACAATTTGATGCATTCTTAGTGAGCTTTCTTGGGTGAAGGATTTGCCACAAATTTGACAAATAAATAGTTTCTCATTGGTGTGTACCCTCTGATGACATCTTAGATTGCTTCTGTGTGAGAATTGTTTCTCATTTGTTAGATCCATTGGGTGACTTGTGATTCAGGTTGAGAACACAAATAATCAAACGGCTTATCATTGGTGAAGACTTTCTGACTCAAAGCAGCTTTCTATATTAAGGAAAAAAGTATAGGTAATTAATAAAATATTTATTGAGGCAGTGTCGTGGCCGAGCGGTATAGCGCACCGAACTCAAGTTCTGGTGTTGCCAGCAGCAGGGTGTGGGTTCGAGCCCCGGTCGTGACACTTGTGTCCTTGAGCAAGGTACTTAACCATAATTGCTTCGTCCTTCGGATGGGACGTAAAGCCGTAGGTCCCGTGTGTTGTATAATGCACGTAAAGTGGATTGTCGTGCGGTCTAGCGCACTGAACTCAAGTTCTGGTGTTGCCAGCAGCAGAGTGTGGGTTGAGCCCGGCCGTGACACCTGTGTCCTTGAGCAAGACACTTAACCATAATTGCTTCTCTCCACCCAGGGGTTAAATGGGTACCTGTGAAGGCAGAGATGGTTTGCTCTATATGCGCTAGAAATGGCAGCAATTGAGCTGTATACTCCCCAGGGAGCTGAGATGGTTTCAGGAATGATTTATGAGCCTTATGAGCCTTATGAGCAGGGATAATAATATAATGCGCCTTGAGCGCCACTTAGTTGGTGGATACGTGCACCATATAAATCTATACATTATTATTATTATTATTATAAAGCCATGTTGTTTATCGTTCTTTTTGTGATTCAATGTTTGTTTACTTCCTAAGTGGTAGCATCAGGAGATCAACTCAACAGTAATTTAGTTTACTTTTTTTGTAATCCTACAGGGGTGCTACCTTTGTTTCTTTTTCTGATAATTTAATGTAAATTTGTGTTGATTTGTTGTTCTACCTGTGAAATCAATAAATGAATGAAATGAATGAATGAATGAAAGAGCAGGATTGATAATTTCCCCTAGAGCCTTGGGCTAGTGAATTAACAGAATGACTACTGCATCTCCTTGGTGTGAAAGTCTGGGGGCTAGTGTACAAATATAAGAAACACATCATCACAATTTAGAAAAAATCAATGATTTTTTGGCTGACACCATAAGGCAGTTCTTTGGCATGGTGGAATATAATTCATCCTATAAACTTTTTCAAATAAGCTTGAAAATTGTGCAACCAATTTTCAAGCTCAGTTTTGAGACATTAAGTATACAGTATACATGAACTTAAAACAATAATTGTTTGTTTTTATTTATTGATACTCTTTACGTATTATGAGAACCTTATTTGAAATTGCAAAATAATGGTTGTGGCCTTACATTTCGAACCTAACAGGATCTTTCTCAAAGGCAAAATGGGACGGAATACAAACATACATTCATACATAAACACAAGAGTGAGCAGAAGTTAGTCAGGTGTGAAATGGACACAATAAGAAGAAGATACAAGAAGCAGAGTCATGTACTGGTCCTGGGACTGGACAATAGAGAGATTACACATGAATAGATAGAGGTACCATACTATAAGAGAGAAAGTTAGTCAGGTGTGAAATGAACACAAAAGAAGAAGATACAAAAAGCAGAGTCATGTACTGGTCCTGGGACTGGACAATAGAGGGATTACACATGAATGGATAGAGGTACCAGGAGTTTTTGGCTGGAAGAAGAGATTATGAGATTAGTGAAAAACAAAGAGTCAGATAGAGGGTGTAAAACAAAACAGATAAATAAACTTGTAAAGATGTGGGACGGATTGTATTAAATACTCAATTCAGTAAGATAATTCTGGACTCCTCCATGTGTGTGTTTTATTGCGACTACTATTCTAAACTGGACTTGACTCCAGCATTACATGTTACATAAAGGGCGCCACCTATTGGCGGTTGGTTTTATTGATAGTTAAGTGCTGGGTATGTTACATCCCCCTTTTTTTTTCTTTTTTTTTTTTAAACCAAAAATACGAACATGTACTAAAATAGAAACACTAAAAATCCGTTTCTTATTAAATCAAAGACGTTCAAATACAAACGACTGGTAGGGCGGTTTGTGAGTAAACAATTGTTGTTTTGTTTTGTTAACTTTTCATGGGCAATTGTTTGTGGTCTCCAAATCATTAACTCTGTTACATGTAGGTATCTAAAATCAACAAAAACTTATAAGAGTTAGACTTCAATCATTTTTACAATGAAAGTTTGTTCGGTTTGTTCACAACTCTTCCAGATCGCGTTATGTATGGGTTAACAGCATCAGTTCCTTTATTGTTCTGTCCATGGTGTGATTGTTCTTTGTCGGGCACATGTTGTGGTTGTTGTGAAACAGGCTGTAGCTGCGGTTGTTCGGTATCCAACGAGAAGGTGACTGTCTTCTTTGTGGGTTGAATATCCTGAAGTTGTCTGCGGTTTCTACGCAAGGTTGAACCGTTGGGTGTACTGACAAGATAGGATCGTGGTTCTGGGCATTTTTGCAGGACAGTGGCTGGCGACCAGAGTCCAGTGGCATGGTGTTGTACACGAACAGCTTGCCCAGGTATCAATGGTGATAAGTCATGTGTGCGTTTGTCTTAATACTCTCTCTGTTTGGCTTGTTTGTGTTGGAGTCGGTCGTAGATGCTATCCTTACGAACAGAAGTGTTGCGGATCTTCAGTGGCAGGTTACTCTGAACTTTCCTGCCATGGAGTATCTCAGCGGGACTCGGAATGACACTGTCTACTGGTGTAGTGCAGACGCAAAGAAGTGCCATGTCAGGATAAAGGCCACTTGCTTTGGCTTTCTTGAGCGTGTTTTTAACTGTCTGGATCATGCGCTCTATGAATCCATTCGACTGGGGGTAATGAGGTGATGGTGTCACGTGAACAAATCCCCATGTGTCGGTGAAGGTTTTGTATTGATTCGAGTCGAAATGCCTTCCGTTGTCGCTGATAATTTTCTCAGGTATGCCTTGCTCAGCGAACAACTGCTTGGTTGCGGATTCGACAGCTTCACTGGTGCAATGGAGTGGCATTTTTGCGAATGTAAGGGAATTTTGAGTAGTAATCTGCCACTACCAAGTAGTTTTGCACTGTCAAAATGAAACAAATCATTCAAGTATCTGCCATGGTCTTGTTGGTATTTAGGTGTGGCATCAGAGTTTCTTTTGTCTGTGTTCGCTGGTATTCTTGGCAGGTTGGGCACTGTCGCACCATTTCCTCAATGTGTTTGTTGATGTCCAACCAATACACACATTCCTTGGCACGTAATTTGGTCTTTTCCATTCCCTGATGGCCTTCAGCTTAGCCAACACATAGTCATACATAGTATCGGGGATGACTACCGCGTTCTCCCTTTGACGAGACCATTTTTTCTATCGAGAGCTCATCACGGAAGGCCCAGTAGGCGCAGTGGTTTTGGTAGGTCTTTCATTTTCTCTGGCCAGCCGGTGACTATGATCTCCTGGAGCTCAGCCAATGTTTTGTCCTTTTGCTGTATCGAGCTTTATCTTGCTGAGGTGCTCAGCAGAAAACTGCACGAAGTGGATATGAAGATCAAGATTGATGTGCGTGTTTGTTGCACTTGGGCGACGAGACAAACAATCAGCAAGCAGCATTTCTTTCCCCGGGCGGTATATGATTGTGGCATTGTATGGCTGTAGGCGTAACAGCATACATGTACGTTGTAGTCAGGGTGGTGCTGATCGCAGTGCCTTTTGATGTATCATTTCAAGCGGTTTGTGATCTGATTCCACACGGAAGTGCTTTCCATAAACATAGGTGTGAAATCGCTCACAGCCGAACACGACTGCAAGTAACTCTCGCTCAATGTTCGCGTACCGTTGTTTAGTTTCACTTAGCGACTTTGAAGCGAATGCTATTGGCTTATCATCTTGTATGAGGGCTGCTCCGACCCCGCGTGAAGAGGCATCAACTTGGATAACAGTTTCCTTGTTCGGATCAAAGAACGTGAGTATCGAGTCCTCACAAACGAGATTCTTGATTTTGTCAAAAGCCTGTTGATGGAAACTGTGTATCTTTCTTGAGCAATGCGCGGAGATCGGCAGTGTGATTAGACAGCCGCGGGATAAATGGGCTTAGGTATGTGACCATTCCCAGGAATTCTTGCAGCTCTGTTTTGTTTTGCGGTGACTCCAGGCCCTTAATGTCCGCGACTTTGCCTGGGTCTGGATGGACACCATGTTTGTCATACACCATTCCAAAGAATGTGATCTGTGGTGTTTTAATAGCGCATTTTTGGCTATTGAACATGAGTCCATATTCGGCTGCAACTCTCATTAAGTTGTGTAGATGTTGGTCATGTTCTTGCACAGTTTTCCCATACACAGCTATGTCATCAGCAATACCTACAGAGCCGGAACACTTCTCAAGGATTTGGTCCATTCTGTGTTGGAATACGTCTTGGCTCATGACGAGTCCGAATGGCATGCGTTTGTAGCAGTAGCGGCCAAATGGACTATTGAATGTGGTGAGAAGTGAGCTTTCTTCGTCCAGCTTTATTGACCAATAGCCGTTTTTAGCATCAAGTTTGCTAAAGTACTGTGCGCCAGCAAACTTGTGGGCGATTTCCTCAACAGTGGGCATTCTGTGATGGTTCCGCTTTATCGTTGCGTTTAAGTCTTTGGGGTCGAGGCAAATGCGAAGTTTGCCATTTGCTCGCCTTGAAACGACCATACTGCTCACCCAATCAGTAGGTTCTGTCACTTTCCGTATGACACCCTGCTGCTCCATGTTATTTAGCTCTGTTTTTAGTTCATCTCTGATGTGGATGGAGCACTTGCGAGGGGCGTGTATGGTGGGCATTGGATTATCTTTAAGCACAATATGATACACTCCAGGAAAGTTTCCAATTTTGTCAAATTGTTCTGGGTATTGCTCCGTCAGATCTCTTGTGGAGTCGATGGGTTTATAATATTGTGTGTTTATTTCACAATGCAGTGTGATTAGTCCAAGGTCACGCGAACACTGAAGTCCAATTATAGCAGGACGCTCGGAGTCTCTGATAGAACTCGGCCTCTATCCAAGGGCCTTTGTTGTATCTGCACGGGAGCTTGATGGAACCATACTGTTGAATTTTGGTCCCATTAAACGCTGTGAGGGTGGTTTGTAAGTTCCTCACACAGCTCTTTTTCGGAAATCCTTCAGCATCAAGTTTGCCAGGGTACATGCATCTGAACATGCGCACAGGCAGAGTGTTGCCCTGTGCACCTGTGTCCACCTTTGCTCGAATATTTACCAGCGTGTTGTCCCGTTTCACTTGGACGTATGTGGCTTGATCACGAGTGTCAGGCTGCTGAGCCGCACTAATGTTGGACACCAGTATTGTGTGGAGGGCCATGTCTTTAAATTGTTCCTCAAAATCATAGTACTCGTCGTCCTGGTCAAGTGAATGCACTTCTTTGTGAGGAGGCTTTGGTGTGCGCGACCTTGATCTCAACTGACCACGTTTGCCTTTTCTGGCACGAGATTGGGAGCGAGATCTGTCACCGTCACGGGATGGTTCCATTTTGCGGGTGGTTCTGTACCGGTGGATCGACACACATTATCCCAATGATTCGGCTTGTTGCATTTGCGACATGTTGTTTTGTAAGCGGGACAGTTGTCGCGTCGTTTGAATGAGTGGTATCGTCCACAGTTACGACATTTGTTTGACTTGCGGACATCATGTACAGGGATTTCTTTGTTCTGCACGCGTGTCAATTCTTTCATGTGAGTTACGGATGCTTCATGTGTGCGACCTAGTTCAATTGCTTGGTCCATTGTGAGTGACTTTGGTTTACCCAGGAGCTTTTTCTGTAGTTCCGGGTGTCTCGTTCCCATAATAAGTTGGTCAAGTAGTCTGTCTTTGAGTTCCTCATCATCTTTAAAGTCGCATTTGTAGGCTTGGAGCTTGAGCCTTGACACAAAGTCATCGATGCTCTCCTTAATTGTCTTGTTGTACAAATCGTTGTAAGGAGAGGCGTGCAATGCGAATATTTTGTTTCGGATTGATTTGTGTCTCAAAGTTCTCCCAGACTACGGAGGGAACCTTCGCTTCAGTTTGGGGCAATCCCCATGAGTTGTACATACGAAGGCCTTGATCATGATGTCCCATGAACAGTAGTATATATGGTCCACTTGTTTGTCAGGTTGCACATTCTTTATTGCAAAGTACATGTCACACTGTTGTTTGAAAAGCTTTATTGCATTTGCTTGGTCCGAGTTTGACCAGTCCATGCGCGGTACATATGACTCGGCCATCTTCTCATTGGCTTTGAAGTGGTAGGCTATCAGTTTATGTGCAACAATGAACACAAAATAAACGGCTGATGCAGGATGCTAGCGTCGAATTGAACAGCGCTACGCGGTGTACTCGCCGCGTGTTATGATCCAAAATGGCGACTGAGTCTATTCCTAATGTTGATAATTTTCAGTGTTCACCGCACATTATAGTCAATATGAATTAAGTTGAAACAGCGTTATAGCACCACTGTTATCCTAGGCAATGCACAGGGCAGTGAAGCAACTGTTTTATTAGGTTTATAAGTAAAGACTCACAGATTTCTGTCCGATCTTCGATGATTTGGCCGTGGCTCCGAAGTCTCACGGCTAGCTAGACACGTACGTGATTCCGTGAGTTGGACTTGGAGTGTAATCCATCTGATCTTATGAGGCCTGACGAAATCTTCGTTTTATGATACAAAACGACCGGTAAATGTTCGGTTTTCTGGTCAAATAGGCTCTGGCTTAGGTCCAATGCACTACCGCTGCCACCATGTAAAGATGTGGGACGGATTGTATTAAATACTCAATTCAGTAAGATAATTCTGGACTCCTCCATGTGTGTTTTATTGCGACTACTATTCTAAACTGGACTTGACTCCAGCATTACATGTTACATAAAGGGCGCCACCTATTGGCGGTTGGTTTTATTGATAGGTAAGTGCTGGGTATGTTACAAAACTAACAAGCAAAACAAATGTAAAACAAATGTAGAAATGTCTGTGGAGAAAGAAAAAAGGGAGAAAATAGGAAAAATTAGTTATTCATTCCCTTCTTTGACATTGTTAGATATAATAATTAAAGTATTCTGTTTATGATCTTATCAATTTCAAAAGAAAATTTTCCATAATGTTGTCATGATACCAAAAAACCAAGTCTTTTTTTAAAAATCCCACCCAAATAATACTCCCCTTAATATGTTTAACATTAACCGATCGACGGCAGTCAAGTTTTTTAAAACAATCAATTTGAATTTGGTATCAATTTAAATTCAGTAAAAAGTAATGCAAAACCACTTGGCGAGATCAGTAGGCCTAGTATGAGTACGAGTTGGCACATGTATGTACGAGTCGAGTTGACGGCCCGCGTAATTTTTTTTTACACCGCAGCGACGGGTTTTGTGCAGTAAAAGTGCCAATTCCGGTCTTGAGAGAGAGACTACGAAACCCTAGGCGCGCGACGATAGAAAACTCCAAGCTGCAGTCGACCATGGCGCTCTGCAGTGGAACTCATGGAGCCATTCCCTCTCCGTTGATGGTAGGTTTTTTTTGCGTGTCGAAATTCCCTTCGCGCGCATGCGTGCTGAATTGGTTCATAGTCTTGACACAAGGGCGAAATGCGTACAAAACCCGTCGCTGCGGTGTAAAAAAAAATACGCGTCCCGTAAAGTACGAGTTTACGTGAGTACGAGAAAACTTTGGCAAATGTACGAGTGTGTAAAAGTACGAGTTGACTCGAATTCGACTGCAAGTAGGCTTAGTTGCCGGGCTATATGTCACCAAGATTTCATGTCCTCTTATTTCCTGAAATTGTGTGTCACACGCTACATTCTTATAGCACAATTATATCTATAATGTAATAGTATATTTATATACTGTAAATATAATCGTAAAAAGCAATTTGTCGCACAAAATTCTTCATTTTGAAATACTCACGTGGCGAAATAACCTGCTTTGTTAGATGTTGGACCCGTACATCAGCTGATCAGGGGTCCGAACTGAATAAACTCTCAAAATGTAACATTTCCCGTTTTCCTTAGTACTACTACGAAGCCTCAGCAATCGAAATACATATTATAATATTGATTTACGCTTAATTTCTTTTCAAATGTGTTTCATATACATTCGGTAATATTCCCCTGCGAAAATAAATCACCCCTAATCAAATCAATGCTAATTTCCAAAGTAATTCGGACCCCCAGCTTTTGTCGACACACTAGCAACATAGCCTAGCCTACAGGGAGGACATAAGCGAAAACCCAAGGCAACATATTTTTGTTTGTAAGCCAAATGCAAAAAAAGTGTTTTTGCCAAAACGATTTTATTTTATTAAAACAGTATTAAACAAGATTTTAATCGATGGAAATTAGAAGATCTGAGTTATATAATTTGTTCGAATGTAAAATTGTTTTCAAAATTTGTGATTTGTAAATACAACCAGCCTGGTACAAAGAGTGATTAATACATAAGAGCCGTATAATATAATAGTATGGCGCCCTCTTTCATGGTACAAATGGTATACCACCGGTACAAATACACATGTTTTATGTATACTCAGAACATGATGGCGCCCTCTTTCGTGTACCACTGTTTAGGCTAGTTTGTCTGGTGAGTTTTTTCAAATACAAGGTCCCTGGATTTTTATTGTCAGTGATTGTCTGAAGGTCAGGAATTGGACATTTTACTGGTATGCAAATTTTGTAGGATACTTTCGGCGAATGAGAGTGAGTTGACGCATGTGGTTTTTATGATTTTGGCGCTCGGGAGTTGAACAAATTATATCACTTTTTGTCATTTTGTTGTCACAGTTTTTAAAATAATAATTAGCGCAGCTAGCTAGCGCCTAGCGCGCTCGTATCGTATTCGCACGTACGTCACGTACCCACATAACTGGAATAAACTGAAATGTGGGCGTGACAATAGCTTCTGAGTGACGTACCTAATTAGTCTTCATGAATTATTCATATTTAAAACAAAGAAAGACTTAACAATGACTCACCAATAAGAGAAGCTTATTACAGTGACGTTTATTGATTGACAGTTTATTTATGACCTCTCAACGGAGAGAAGGCATGTTCAATAATACTTTTAGTTTTTAAAACGTAAAAAAATGTTAATCCCTGAACATTTGTACAAAAGTTCAAAGTTTTGATAGATTTGGACCCCAAAAATTTTACAACTATTTTATGATTTTACACATTTATACAAAATAAGAAAAAGCGGATTTTTAGAGTTATTTGACATATCAAATTTGATGAAAGAGGACATGATTTAGATTGTTATCGTTAACTCGACCGAGCTAACAATTTTTTAACGGCAGATTTTACCTCGATGAATACTGCATTTTTTCACCTTTTTTGGATTAAAATTCCAGCCATATCTACATCACTAACGTTCAGAGTTCTTCTGGACGTCTCTGAAACAACTAAATTATTTCAATGTTTACTCTTTTATGTGGAACATCATGGAAAGGACTTTCTTATCGTTGGATATGCTGGTACTGGTCTGACCTCCATGGTCTGACCAGCATTGTCCACTTCCTGTAATTTGAGCTGGCTAAAGCATGGTGGTCGCCATTTGGCAACTCTCCCGCACCGTAGGGGCCGCTTTGGTGTAGACTGTACGGTATACGGCGCCTATGGCTACGGGTTGGTGTGCCGGTCCAGCGTGCCAGGTCCCCGGTTTCGGGTGTCAAGACATTGTATGATATTGATTGTAGTACTGCAACTACAACTTTCACTCAGGTAATTCTATTGTTTTAGGTTTGCCCAGAAACCTACTGCCACTGCCAGTACTGGTACTGGTACTGGTAGTACTATAATTTATCAAACAAGATTTTATTCATGGACATGTTTTGTTTTAATTTTTAAAAAAACATGACAAACATGGTAGCCTATAAAAATAAAATGCACCTGTTAGTGTTAGTGTTATACAGCCAGCTGTTTTTAACTTTTTTATTCAGACATAGGAAACAAATAGCTTATCATCATTTTCCAATTAAAAATTTATATTGTTAGGCCTGTCTGAATAAATTAAACCAAAATAAAACAAACTGAATAAAATTGTATCCTTATTATTTCTTTAAAAAGATTGGAGGATGTACAAACGCAAACTTGAATGACGAAACCCTCCAAAAGATGGAACTGCAAACATTTGAAGGATAATCAGGTACAGTAGAATAAACAATTAAGAATGTTTTATTTATTTATTTATTATTTTTGGGTTCATTTGTTAAAGACTAAGATTTGGGAAAACTAGAGTCGAGTATCTTGTATTCCTAGTAGTAATACATTTTCTGTATTCATACTCATGAAAAGGTATATTTTAGAACTGTCGCCACTTATTTGACTCAGTATCTAT